>CAUHTR010007252.1:0-43177 GCA_959609185.1 Schmidtea polychroa | reverse complement strand
ATAATTATATCAGTCAATATATATAATAATTATATCAGTCAATATATATAATAATTATATCAGTCAATATATTTATTAATTATATCAGTCAATATATTTAATAATTATATCAGTCAATATATTTAATAATTATATCAGTCAATATATATAATAATTATATCAGTCAATATATATAATAATTATATCAGTCAATATATTTAATAATTATATCAGTCAATATATATAATAATTATATCAGTCAATATATTTAATAATTATATCAGTCAATATATATAATAATTATATCAGTCAATATATATAATAATTATATCAGTCAATATATATAATAATTATATCAGTCAATATATTTATTAATTATATCAGTCAATATATTTAATAATTATATCAGTCAATATATTTAATAATTATATCAGTCAATATATTTATTAATTATATCAGTCAATATATATAATAATTATATCAGTCAATATATTTAATAATTATATCAGTCAATATATTTAATAATTATATCAGTCAATATATATAATAATTATATCAGTCAATATATATAATAATTATATCAGTCAATATATTTATTAATTATATCAGTCAATATATATAATAATTATATCAGTCAATATATATAATAATTATATCAGTCAATATATTTAATAATTATATCAGTCAATATATTTAATAATTATATCAGTCAATATATATAATAATTATATCAGTCAATATATATAATAATTATATCAGTCAATATATATAATAATTATATCAGTCAATATATTTAATAATTATATCAGTCAATATATTTAATAATTATATCAGTCAATATATATAATAATTATATCAGTCAATATATTTATTAATTATATCAGTCAATATATATAATAATTATATCAGTCAATATATATAATAATTATATCAGTCAATATATTTAATAATTATATCAGTCAATATATATAATAATTATATCAGTCAATATATTTAATAATTATATCAGTCAATATATATAATAATTATATCAGTCAATATATATAATAATTATATCAGTCAATATATATAATAATTATATCAGTCAATATATATAATAATTATATCAGTCAATATATATAATAATTATATCAGTCAATATATTTAATAATTATATCAGTCAATATATATAATAATTATACCAGTCAATATATTTAATAATTATATCAGTCAATATATATAATAATTATATCAGTCAATATATATAATAATTATATCAGTCAATATATATAATAATTATATCAGTCAATATATTTAATAATTATATCAGTCAATATATATAATAATTATATCAGTCAATATATTTAATAATTATATCAGTCAATATATATAATAATTATATCAGTCAATATATATAATAATTATATCAGTCAATATATATAATAATTATATCAGTCAATATATATAATAATTATATCAGTTAATATATATAATAATTATATCAGTCAATATATATAATAATTATATCAGTCAATATATTTATTAATTATATCAGTCAATATATTTAATAATTATATCAGTCAATATATTTAATAATTATATCAGTCAATATATATAATAATTATATCAGTCAATATATATAATAATTATATCAGTCAATATATTTAATAATTATATCAGTCAATATATATAATAATTATATCAGTCAATATATATAATAATTATATCAGTCAATATATTTAATAATTATATCAGTCAATATATATAATAATTATATCAGTCAATATATTTAATAATTATATCAGTCAATATATATAATAATTATATCAGTCAATATATATAATAATTATATCAGTCAATATATATAATAATTATATCAGTCAATATATATAATAATTATATCAGTTAATATATATATAATAATTATATCAGTCAATATATATAATAATTATATCAGTCAATATATTTATTAATTATATCAGTCAATATATATAATAATTATATCAGTCAATATATATAATAATTATATCAGTCAATATATATAATAATTATATCAGTCAATATATATAATAATTATATCAGTCAATATATATAATAATTATATCAGTTAATATATATAATAATTATATCAGTCAATATATATAATAATTATATCAGTCAATATATTTATTAATTATATCAGTCAATATATTTAATAATTATATCAGTCAATATATTTAATAATTATATCAGTCAATATATATAATAATTATATCAGTCAATATATTTAATAATTATATCAGTCAATATATTTAATAATTATATCAGTCAATATATATAATAATTATATCAGTCAATATATTTAATAATTATATCAGTCAATATATATAATAATTATATCAGTCAATATATATAATAATTTTGTCACTAAAATTGATAAAATTAGAGAAATTAGAGAAACAAAAATATTGTCATTTCTGGTATGAATCTGCAGGAAATTAAATAAAAGGATGAAAACAAATGAAAGGAGTGAAGCAGTCAGAATTTCCTTGCGTTAAGAACAAAATAGCGTTAGAATCTGTCAGGATCATCAGCTGTGTTGCGAATGACCATTTTTATTTAGTAGTCATAATTAAAATCCTTTATCTTTCTAATATTATTATTTATTTCCATGACGAATTTTCGACACCGCATTTTTTAATATTTGGGAAGTTTTGTTGAAAATTCTTGGTATATATAAAGCTATATCTGATCTATAAATATAATTCTAGGAGTGCTGCCCTCATATTTGTCATTATATAAATATATTATTGTAAACAAATTTTAATAGAAAATAATAATAGAAAATAAAACAAATAATAAAAGAATACCAAAAAGCATGTAATTCTTGATTTTAATTATTATATTATTTATTATTATGATTATTTATATTTATTTTTATTATTTAATATTATTATTTATTATTATTATTTATATTCATTATTATTTATTATTATTATTTAATATTATTTATTATTATTATTATTCTCGTTAATTTCTACGTAGCATTAAATCTGTAAAGATAATCACCAATTTGATGGAGATATTGCCATTTAATAGCATAATATTATTAATTATATTGACAAAATTATTAAATATATTGACAATATTTTTAAATATATTTCAAATAATAAAAAAAATTATTGATTTAATTCATTATTATTCTTCTTCGTCTTTATATTGCATTAAATTTATAATGCTAACCATAAATTTGTATGCCCTGATGTCATTTAATAACAAAGTGAGAATACATTATTTGGTATACAAATTGTTCTCTACCCTCCTGCTCTCGACAGCCAAACCTGGTAAGTTTCTCAAAACACCAATAAATTCATTGTAGGAGAAAACATCCATAAAAGAACAATCGTAAATTACTCAACACTTTAGGAATTTCTTTCGAAGTTTTACATGGAGGAGGGAGGGAGTACAAAATTTGCGTAACTCACAAAAATTTATAAATGAGTTCAAAGAAAAAATTTTGAAGCATTAAGATTTATGGCAAACAGAAATCGAAGCATTGAGCGCTTAAATTGATGAAATTTCTTTAAACTTCTTTTTAAATTGCAGAATTTTTTATCTGGGTTCAATATAATTTGCATAATGTTAAGTGGCTTGAACGAACCAAATTCAGTATTTGCTGACGAAAAATAGTGATTTTGAAGTCTCAAATTTAAGGATAATTTCCACCTTAATCGACAAAAGATTTTTTTTTCAACTACACTATTATATTTTGAAACTTTCCAATACGACATTTTGCATCACTCACATTGGTCAATAATCATCGCAAAGCTAATAATGTCCAAGACAAAAATCCAACCCAAAAGAATCATTCGGTAGAATATTCAGGAAGAACATGCAGGATTACATATTTGTAGGAGGATTGATGGAAATGCATCAATTTTTGAAGGAAAAGAAAAATATATTCCAAGCGCAAATTTGGATAACCATTATATACATTCACATTCTTATTAGAAATGTAGTGAAAGTTCCAGAAACTTTTGTTAAGTTACGCAGGTGTGAAGATGGCAAAATTAGATGTTTTATTGATCGACACAAACAAATGTTGGGAATCGATAAAATGGTGCAATAAACGCGATGGAAGAACTAAACATAATCACTTAACCCTTTCAACTCTTGACATTTTATTCTGTATGACATACCTGCAACCCCAGCATACATTTTTGCAATTTCAAGCAACACGGTGGAGTTAACACAAAATTAATTTAAAAAATAAAAATATAAAATGTGCATTCAAAACACTAAATATATTAGTAAATTAATTTATTTAAACAAAAATAACAACAATCGATGACTATTTATAAGTTCTATAGCTGAGTTATAAAGGAATATATCGTGTAGACATATAGTAGCCAACGGAGTTACAAAGGAATTTACCATGTAGACATATAGTCGTCATCGGAGTTACAAGGGAATATATCATGTAGACACGTAGTCGCCATCGGAGTTACAAGGGAATATATCATGTAGACACGTAGTCGCCATCGGAGTTACAAGGGAATATATCATGTAGACCAGTGCTTTCTAACCTTTTCATGCTTGTGACACACTTTTTAGACTTCCATCATCTCGCGACACAGCAAATCAGTTTTACCAGAAAACCAGACGTCATACAACTTACGCCATATGGTAAACCGTTATACAAGAGACAATGAAGCATATTTAAATATAAATATCGAATTCCAACGATTAACTAATAAATAGGGTAAACATGCGTTCTTGTAGCTAAAACACGACGGACTATATATGTGTATTGTATTTCAGTCTAACAATCGTTAAAAAGTTTATAAAATTAAGGGACTCTGTGGCTTTTCATTATGTTCACGCGACACACCGGTTGGAAGGCTCTGATGTAGACACGTAGTCGCCAACTGAGTTACAAGGGAATATATCATGTAGACCAGTGCTTTCCAACCTTTTCATGCTTGTGACACATTTTTTAGACTTGGAGTTACAAGAGAATATATCATGTAGACATATAGACGCCAACGGAGTTACAAAGGAATTTATCATGTAGACATATAGACGCCAGCGGAGTTACAAGGGAATATACCATGTAGACATATAGACGCCAACGGAGTTACAAAGGAATTTACCGTGTAGACATATAGACGCCAGCGGAATCCAAAAGGTTAAAGACATATTTAGAGATATTGAAAATGTTTCAAATTGTATGTGAAAGCATTTTCTCAGTGAAATTATAGCAAAGCATACAAATTTCATAGCTTGATTGGAGTGTTACAAGATAGTGACATAATTAGAGGCTCCATGATAGTCACGCATGTGCCTTGTATAGATATAGAACAAAGGTCAATGCTATCAATTTAGCTAGTTATTAATTCTCCATTGTGTTATATCTATATGCAACTTGAATTTTGTAATTTGTTATCAATCTATAACTTTGTGTTGTATAAATTGGCCGTCCTCATTTTTAATGAAAATAATCGTCTTGGAATTATTCATTTATAAACGTTTTCATCTTTCCTCCCCCCAAATTTGATCTGTCAACACTTACAATAATAATAACAATAATAATAATAATAATTACTGTAATAATCCAAATCAATTAGACCGACATATGTGGATAAAGATGTCGTGATGAAAATGGCAGCTAGGAGAATTATTACTAGCAAATTCATGAATGTCGGACAAACGTGCATAGCACCGGATTATGTGCTTTGTCATAAGGCAGTCAAGGTGAATTGATAGAACTGTAGTTGAGTGTTATCAGTGAGGTCTAATATCGGTTTAGGAACCTTTTCTTTGTGCTGCCATAGAAGCGATTAAGGAGTTTTATTCCGCTGATGCGAGTGGTTCGCAGGATTACCCCCGTATCATTAGCAATAACCATTATCAGTAAATTTGTCCAATTAATTGTATGGATTTTGACCTTTTCCCTCCAGTCGAGTGATGGATATGATCAAACAGACTCGTGGTAAGGTTGCATATGGTGGAGTCGGTAAGGAGGATCAATTATATATTGCTCCAACTATCGTCATTCTCGATTCGGTTGAGGATATTTTGATGAAAAGTGAGGTAGAGATGTCAATATAGGATTGCATAGGGTGTCATTGATGTTGTTCAGATATTCGGTCCGGTTATGCCGATATTGATAGTAAACTCAGAGGATGAAGCAATAGAAATCATCAATAATGGGTACGTAATGTATTATAATTAGCGGCATTCCCATTTTCTGGGGTGGGGTGGGGAACCAAGGGGTTACCGTGGAGGTTTCCCTGTGTTTTTGTGGAAATATTAATACCGGGGGAATAATTCAGGGAGAAACCGCTGGCAGAGTACGTGTTCTCCAATGATCTAGCGGTGTTGAATAAATTTGAACTGGAAACGACAAGCGGCTCGCTCGTATTTAATGACTGTGTTGTGCATTGTGCAGGTAGGGACCGCTGGAATTTGATAAGCCATTTATAATTTATTGACAGTGAAAGGGCTTCCCTTTGGGGGAGTTGGCAAGTCTGGAATGGGCGCTTACCATGGCAAATTCTCGATCGACAGCTTCTCTCACAAACGCGGAGTTCTTGACAAAGATACGAAGGATATTGTGAATAATTTGTGAGTTTCTTATTCAATTTGTAAACATGACAATAAATTGGTGGGAGCGTGGGATGGGAAATTTCGATTGCGCCTAAAATTTTCCTTGATAAAAATTATTAAAATTCCAATAAATATAATTTACATTGATTAATAAATTCAATACAATCAAATTCATTGAAAATAATTTTTCGATTAGATAATTGATTTATAATATTCATTTAGAATGGAGCTATTTGATGGAGGATATTATCAATAGTTGAGTTATTTTTAGGGTTTTTGTGTGTTGTTTAAATATTTGAGATTTCGGCGCGTCTATTGAAAACTAAACTAAGCAAATTTCATTTGAATGGAAACAGATTTGATGGGAAATGCAATATTAAATATGAAAATCACAGAAATTCGAGTTTGTAGAAAATCAATAAATCGGATCTGAGTTAGAAGGGAAATTGAGGATAAGAGATAAGCAATATTAATAGGTAAGGTTTTCTCAGCAAATCAATTAGAAAGAAACGCGGAGTTCTTGACAAAGATACGAAGGATTTTGTGAATAATTTGTGAGTTTCTCATTCAATTTGTAAACATGACATTTCCTTGTATTGTTGTAAAACCATGATAAAAATTATAAAAATTCCAATAAATATAATTTCCATTGATTAATAAATTCAATACAATCAAATTCATTGAAAATAATTTTTCGATTAGATAATTGATTTATAACATTCATTTAGAATGGAGCTATTTGGTGGAAGATATTATCCATAGTTGAGTTATTTTTAGGGTTTTTGTGTGTTGTTTAAAGATTTGAGATTTCGGCGCGTCTTTTGAAAACTAAACTAAGCAAATTTCATTTGAATGGAAACAGATTTGATGGGAAATGCAATATTAAATATGAAAATCACAAAAATTCGAGTTTGTTGAAAATCAATAAATCGGATCTGAGATAGAAGGGAAATTGAGGATAAGAGATAAGCAATATTAATAGGTAAGATTTTATCAGCAATTAATTGGAAGGAAAATCTTTGTCTAAATAAAAATAAGAAATCCAGAAGCCATTTTGATTTATAGGAGCTAGTTAATTATTTTATTTTCCAAATGTCATTCAAGGATAGTAATATTGGATAGCATAGAAAGGAGAAACTGAAAGTCCGATTAGACGGTAACAATACATGAAAGGAGAATAGATGATCGGAAGAGTCAAAATGTCATTGCAGATGAAACATTATAATGTTAGAAATTCAATAAACGCTAGGAATGTTCTCTATTTATTTGTCATATTTAAACAAAAAAAATTAAAATTGAACCAAAATACATTTTCCCAATAGGCTATCGATTTTTTTATTTTATTTAAATGAACTAAAAAATATTAAAAAAAACATGTCAACTGTAAATGGACAATTATATCGCAACTCATTCCAGTGGTGGTGTCACTCTCAGGTTCTGGCATTTTCACAGTATATTTTCCCTTCGGTTTATGTGGATTCCTCGGTAAATATTGAATAATAATTTCCGTTTCTAGGTTGAGATATCCTCCTTATAATAAGACGAAGGAAAGTTGGGCAGATTGGGCATTGAAGAGTGATTCTAAAGATAGTTCCGGATTTTGCTCGATTTCATAATGAAACCGGGAGTCGATATTAATCTGACAAATTGTAGCAGTATGGATTTATCGTGTGTTCTATGATTTGTGATTGTTGTCTGGTTTGGGCTTTGCCATTCTTATTGTGTTCCGCTTTCTTCTCCTAATTCCAATGAGTACAGATTTGGAAGCTTACAATATGGTGGCACCATTTTGATTATAACATGTTTGCACATTGATTGGTGCTTTCCTTTTATTCTTTCTCTCCATTGATTGGAGTGAGCAAACGATTTATTTCATCTTATTTATACAAAATTGATTTACACAAAAATTCAATACAATCAAAATCATTGAAAATAATAATAAATCAATAGAAAATGCATTTAAAATTAAATAAAATGTTTGATATAATTTAGATAATTAATATTTCATGAAATTATTATCAATAAAATATGACAATAACAATGCGGAATTTATGAGAATTATCGATTGATTTTATTATTTCACTGGAGAAATTTGACGCTTCGAGGATTTTATTTCAAATTCTTAAAAATACAAAATTTCTGTCACCTTGATATTTCTATATAAACTGGTTTTGTCGTTAAAGAACACATATTTATCGTGTAGGATGTCTGGACAGAATACTAGTTGCCCCATCTGACAGTGTCTGGGAATAAAACAAAACATAGGGAGCATTTGGAGTCCACATGCAAATGAAACTTCTTATGGTTTTTAGATATATAAATTTTTTGAAACATCAATTCCTAAACTGATCAAAGATGCAAAGGTAAAATTAACCTATCAAGGATGCTACCGAGTTTAGTCTTCTTCGGCATACAGTCATTCTGTAAATTTCAATTTCCCGCTGTGTAGCTATTGCGTATCTATCGGCCAGTTGTTTTTCTGTGTAGCAGGGTTGACACTAAAGTTGCAGCCAGAATCATAATGCTAATTTTTTTACCAGCAAAAGTTGGAAGATTATTGAAATTTAAAAAAGCTATTTTCAACTAAACAATGTATTATAGGTCCTTAAATGTCGTTGATTAAATGAATTATGTTGTAGGCTTTTGAGTGTTGTTATATGAGAGTTTGTAGAGTCCTGCAGAGTCTCCAGTAAAAATTTTCGGGACAGCCGGGGTGGATGTATGTAAATTAATTTGCGACAATGTTAACAATATTTATATTTTTATCAGCAAAGACAATATAAACTTTATATATCAATTGTCTAAATTACAGTTAATAATTGTCCTTCTAAAATTAAACGATTTAGTGGAATGACCAGAATTAATTTCTTTCCAATGATATATATTCTTTGAACTTGTAAAATCCAGATTATAAGTAGATAATAATTGTTCTTCTGTGTTTTACTTTTGGCCATTTATAGTTTTTAATTTTGGTTGTCTAGTTAATTTCTTCCTTAGATAAATTTTTTTTAGTTTTTTATATTTGTAATTTACTATAGTAAATTACACTATATAGTCTTATTTTTTCACATATTTGGTGATAAAAATAACCGTTTATGACGAATACTAATCAAAATTTAAGAATAAATAAAAAAGTATGATGATACATTACACAATGGTTTTCTCGGTAAAACATTAAAAAAATATTTCCAGGTTTTTCTCGGTAAACTATAAAATTATGACAAAAATTGCATTCATAAGGGGTCATTGCATAATTACGTCACGCCAAAAATGACCTTTTTTATTGTTCACGAAATGGGGGTAGCCCAATGGTACACTAATACAATGCCAATTACAAATTTACAGACAGTTGTAACAGTTTAAAAACAATTTAATGCTTCAAACAAAAAGTAAAATGAAATTTATATATGGATTTTAAAATTGTTTCAAGCAAGAATCCGTTTTAAAATGTTTAAAAATCATAACAGTGGACCAAGTAAAATTAATTTAATCAACTGGTTCTTCGAGGTCAGGAATACATGGAGAATTACCACGTTGTTCCAAAGGTAAAACTAAAAAAGATCCAAACAGTTCAAACAGCGGTTTCCGGTTCACACAAGCGGGTGAGCAGACGTGTTTATCTGAACTGTTGCTGGTGTCTGAGACTTCTTCTTCGACTACTTCAGTAAAAATTAATGTTGTATTCGTTTTTTGTCTAATTTTTGGTTCTGATTTTAATTTATTCCATAAAGCCTGCGCCTCTGTCAGCTGATCCTGCTTCGATTTGTCCGGATGTGCAAGAGCATACGTATTCACTAGATCTTGGTATAGATCTGGCATTTTGTTAACTTTACTTTTCTTGAACATGTCTATAGTCATCCAATATTAAAAGGTTTTCCTTAATATTCTAATTTAATGATTTATTTATATTAAAATATAAACTAATAAATACAACTAGCGTGACGTCACGTTCAGCTCAACTCACCCACGTCACGTTTTGAAGGAACCCACCTTCAAGCGTGACGTAATTATGCAATGACCCCTAAAGATATTTGCAAAATTCTAATTTAAAAAAAGCGAATTAAATGGCAGTAACAATAACAGTTGTTAATTCCACTTATGTCAATTTAGACAAAAGGCCTTTAAACTTTCCTGAGCAGTGCCTTACTGTTTAAAATAGCCCAATTTCAGTCAAAATAACATTTCAAATAAATAATTATTAAATTAGCCTACTTGTTGAAAGTAGAATAATCTGTTGTTTTTGTATTTTTAGTTTTGATTATTTAATTTGTATGTCATTTTTATGACAGTACTGAAATTTCAGTAATAAGTAAACTATTGAAATGCTTTTTTTCTTAAATGCGTAAATAAAATCCCATTAATTGTGTTGTGATAAATTAAACAAAACACAAAGCGTTCCGGAGTGAATCAGCAATACAAACATATAAACATACATGCTTTTGATTTTTATATATTAAATAACCAAAAACATCTCTGACTACAGCTACAATTGTACTTAGCATTTACAAATCAATGATACCTTTAAAATAAAAACCTTTTACCTGGATTAAACAAACTTCTGATAAAGATACGAAAAAGTCGTGATCAACAAAATTACTCGTCACTTAATTTGGAATGTTTTTACAAAAAGAAATTTTCAAATAACTTAGCGTGTACGTAAAGATTTTCCTTGACTTTGGAGCTCGATAACTCATGGCGGAAATTTAAAATTGCATCCAAAAAATTTACTTTAACGGGGGAGCTCGATTAAAATCGCAAATTATCAAATTTCAAACGTGATTTTAAATTTCTTTTAACAAAGATATTTAGAGAATTTTGCCAGGACCCATTTAAAATACAAAGTATTTGTATATTTGATTGTCTTCTAATGAAATTTCGAACAAGTCATTAAGTTTGTAGGTCTTGTAATTCCTCATATTTTAAAAAAGAAAATTTCATAGATTCTTTTAGCAATCAAGTAATTCTTGAAAAATTAATAATCGTGGGTTTACCTCGAAGGTACCTTCTGTTGGTAACTAATGGTGGTGTCGGAAGCTTGTATTTATCTACTATTTACCAATCCCATTATTTATAATTATATCATATTGTTGAGGTTATAAGATAATTAAAAATAAAATTATAATTGTAATGAGAGTTACTAGACTGATCAAGTAGAGAAGTGACAATGCGAAGAAATAAAATGGGTAGAAAGGCTCAAGAAGGTGCATGGGAAAATGTATAAAAAAGTGAATTGACGAAAATCGATAAAAGATTCATAAATTTCATATAAAGTCTGGAAAATTGGTCATGTAGGGAACAAGTAGCGAGGAATAAAATGGTGATAACGGAATTTTCAGAAAGTACTAGGAAGAGTGCAAAAACGTGCGTAAAAAATGAAAATCAAGAAAATGAAATTAATTAATTAGCTAGTAGAAAGAAATTCGGAATTGGGTAAACAAAGAGAAAGGAAAACAGAAGGAAAATTAAGCCTCATTATCTTTTCACAATGACCAAGAAAAATGTAGTGCCTGCAGAAGGGCCATTAATTATCCTTGTTCGGCGGACAATTTTGGGAGACAGCTAAAGCATATATGTGGAGTCGAATGTCAGGAGAGAGGTTGGCTCGGCAATAACCATTTATCATCTCGATTTTGAAGAGTGTATACGGAATGGGAAAATCAGGGCAAACTGGCATTCTGCCTCAGCCAGGGACGCGAAGAAACCGAGCTTAGGACAATCAGAAAGTTAGGGAAACGAACGGATAGAGTTAGGAGATATTTGAGACGTGAAAAGAAAATTGAATTGGAAGCGAATCAGATCAAATAGTAAAAGTTCGATTAAAAGGAAGTTAGTGGACAAGAAGTGAATATTGATAAAGACTTTGACAAAGCATCAGTGCGGAGCGGAGAACCGATTTAACTTGTAAAACTCTGTCGTTGATTGTATCTTTGGATTTTGAGAGATTTTTGTGATTCAAATATACGTTGGGTAGTTTATTGTTTTGTTAATTATAATTAAAGGGACACGTGGAGTCAGAGGTTACCGACTGTTATTAATAAAATCCAACAATATTCTCATTAGGGATGTAATCTTAGAATCAAATTGATCTTATATTAGTACTGGATTGCAGATCTTATTCCAACTCGTATATAAAAATTAACCAGTAAGTGAGTAGTTTCCATGTTTATCAGTGACAAATCTTTTACTTTCGTATTGCAATTGAAGTGAGAGTTGGAATTGTGATTTCTTAGACTTTAGTTTTGAAAAATGGAACGACATTTCCAATTTATTATACTGTAGTTAAAAGTGGTGAGTTTCAGATAACCAGAATTATACCTCTTCGCGCTGTTTTCAGCGAAACTTAGAATACAATGGTTTGGTTTATCATAAGTTACCCATTGGAACTGTGTCGAATGAGTAATTACTCGCGAAAGGCGAGCGTATTTTTGTGCGTTATAATCATTGAGCCCCAGCAGTTTCTAAGAATCCCGTTAAGAGGCCTGTGTCTTACTTGAGTTCGGGACCTCTAGATAATGAAATAATTGTAAGATTCGCAAATTAGATTGAAGATTTATTAGTCATTACATTAAACAGCTGGTAAATTCTATTTCAAATTCAAGCATTAGGCGCTCTCTTGCGTATCTTTTCCACTACTTGACAACTGCTTCCCTTGCTAGTGCTCGATTGTCTTGTAATTCTAACAGGAACACAGTAACTATTTAATTACAATTTATCGACCGATCCCTGACAAAAGAAAACTTACTTACGCGTGGACTCCCGTTTTCTTGGATTTCAATGGTTCTCTGGTTTACGGTTCGTGATCACTAACCCTTGGAGGTGTTTATTTTGATTTTCAACTGCCAAGTATTTTCCTGTGCCTGGGAACTGAATCTGAGTCATCACATATTGTTTCACGTTTGCCTGGTGCGCCTGGGTCACTAATTGTTGGATTCTAATTGTGTTTTAATGGTGCGTATTTCCATTTGATCTTGGGAGGCTTGCATTTGTAATTACCATATGAGTTTCATTCGTTTTTGCATTTCTCCGTGGGGGTATCAGATACTTTGAAGCTCTTTAGATCACCCTTTGAGTATCATGATTTGAGTACTATCTGCACCAGATCCGCCTGCAAATTCTCGGCCATTGGACATCGAATTATTAATAAAGCATTTTTGTATAAATCGAGAAACGACTACATAAACGATGAAATCATAGGACTTAATCCTTGACACAATAAAAGTATAAGGGGTGTACTGATAGATCGAAATATTCACAAAGTGGCTTACTTTCAATCGCTTTTTTTCGCCAACGGATTTTGGATCATATTGGTGCGTATGGGAATAAGATATAAGAAATGTGAGATGCGTTAGGAGTGATCAGAAGAATGTCTAACTAAGCACCTTTTATACCGTCCAATGATTTTGTCACTTCCAAGATTCAAACAACTGTATACCAATATAGAATAATATGGAAAATTAATCACTTTTAAGTTGTTTACCACGCTGCAACTATGAGAAAAAATAAAAGTGCTGATGCCTGCTAACCTTCATATTCATTCCCAGAAATTTGTAACAAAACAAATTCTACCTAAATGTGCATTGCAGTTATTAAAATCGGCAATTTAATGAATTTTTTTTCAGAAATATCAAATCTACAAAATAAATGAAAATTATCAATATATTCATAAATCAACAAAAAAGAATAAAATATATTTGCAAAATTGTTTCTAATAATCGTCACGTGACAGGCAAAGGCGCAAGAGAAAATAATTATAATTGACCTACATCACCACCAATAAAATACAAATATTATATAACAGAATCAACCAATAAAATGGTAGCGAAATAACAAATATTGATAATAATAATAATTAATAATAATAATCTAGATATGCAGATAACATCTGTTATTTCTTGAGCAATTAAAATTAAATTGTCCTCCCAATATTGATTTATTGATTTGGCGATTGATTTGCACGCGATTAGCACACTAAATATCCGATTGATTATTTGTGATCAAGTGCATTCAACCAGACAGCAAAAATAAGCTTGACAAACAAAATATATAACTAATCATAATGTTAATAAATAATCTCTAATAGATACAGCAAATGAGACAACAACAACAACACAAATATTTATCATCACAATGATCATCACATCACACGGTAAAATAACAATAACTATAAGGCATCCAGATGAGACAATATTCAGGCTCCATTGCTCTCGCTACTTTCTCTTTTTAGGGGCAGGAGAAACATTTTGATTGGAGTTTGAGGTCGACGAATCCCTGAATCAGCTTTATGGATATTTACAGAGCAACAAGAGATAACTCACGATTTGGTAGAGAAATATATAGCAACTGGAATTAAATATTTTATAATTTATTTTTATTATATTATTAATTATTATTTATTTATTATTATTATTATTATTATTATTATTATTATTATTATTATTATTATTATTATTATTATTATTATTATTATTATTATTATTATTATTAATATTATTATTATATTGTTATTATTATTATTATTATTATTATTATTATTATTATTATTATTATTATTATTATTATTATTATTATTATTATTATTATTATTATTATTATTATTATATTGTTATTATTATTATTATTATTATTATTATTATTATTTTTTTTTTATTATTATGATTTATTATTTTATTATTATGATTTATTATTATTATTATTATTATTATTATTATTATTATTATTATTATTTTTATAATTATTTTTTTTTATTATTATTATTATTTATTATTATTTTATTATTATTTTATTATTATTATTTTATTATTATTATTATTATTCTTATTATTATTATTTTTTTTTATTATTATTATTTTTATTATAATTCTTTATTATTATTTTTAATTATTATTATTATTATTATTATTATTATTATTATTATTATTATTATTATTATTATTATTATTATTATTATAATTATTTTTTATTATTATTATTATTTATTATTATTTTATTATTATTATTTTATTATTATTATTATTATTATTATTATTATTTTTTATTATTATATTTATTATAATTCTTTATTATAATTTTTTATTATTATTAATATTATTTATTTATTATTATTATTATTATTATTATTATTATTATTTTTTTTTATTATTATTATTATTATTATTAATATTTATTATTATTATTATTATTATTTTATTATTTTATTATTATGATTTATTATTATTATTATTATTATTATTATTTTTTATTATTATTATTATTATTATTAATATTTATTATTATTATTATTTTATTATTTTATTATTATGATTTATTATTATTATTATTATTATTATTATTATTATTATTATTATTATTATTATTATTATTAATAATAATATTAATTGGAATATTATTAATAATAATAATATTTATAACGGAAAAGCTAAGACATCAGTAGTATTAGTATTAAAAATACAGGAGATGTCATTAAATATTAATTCATTCAAAAATTTATGCCGACTTTATGACAAATGCATTTGAAACGGAAAAGATTAAAATTACTGCTATTGAAGCGGGTAGAAATTCCTCAAGAAATCTACCAACACAGCTGAAATTCTTAATCAAGTCGTAAAAGATTTATATGATCGAGAAATTTACGTCTTTTCAAAATATAGGCAATTTGTGATTAATAAACATCGGCTTACATGGGGGACAGTGCCGAGTATATATTTTATTACAAAATACTTGGCTAAATAAAACACAATCTATTCTTTTCAACGCGGACATGACAACCAATTCATTTGTGTCATCACACCCTAAGGTAATAGGATCTAGAAGGGATTAGAGGGAATTGATGTCACAATCTCACGTGACAAATAAGCGCATCAGTGAGCTCTGGAATAGCATGGCAACTAGGCGTCCTACTGACGCCAGATCGCAATTCGAGCGTGCACATGTACCGCAATACAGTTGTCGACGTTCTCCTTCTTATTCCGTGAGGAACCTGTGCCGTTTCAATTTTAAATTTAGGCTGCAATTGGTGAGATAGTGTACCATCTTATCAGGTGCTAAACAAATGTATCTACCATATGTTGGGGGGACAAAGTACTCAAATGTTTTGAAGGCAACCTAAAGTTTTTAAACTCAAATCCGACAAATCTAGAAGCAGAATTTAGTGGCCAATTTCTTCAAGACGGAATACCAATCTTTTAATATAGCGCCTTTTTTGCCTAATATACTCAAATTTCTGGTAGATACTAGCTCCAGTTTATCGATCATACCGAAGGAATACATCGTAATGTACTGGAAACTAAAGATACTATTTAATCTTTACCAATCCGTTGTAAACTCAGACCAATTATTAACGAGAAGCTTGAGCTTTGTTTATTCAACTGTAATTTTAAAATGAATTTATTGGTCTAATTATATTCTATTTATATTTTATTTTAATTACCCAAAAAATATTTCCTATTTTTTTTAAATTTTAAATTCTGTAATTTAATTAAATTTTTAATTTTTTAATAATAAAAACGTTTTGTTCGGACAAAAAGAAAACACAAGAAACCCTATAAAACTTTAAAACACGGTTTTTACAAAATGGATACCCAAAGGAGTTCGTAGAAAAATCTTTCTTGAGTGAATAATAGTCATAATACAACAAAGGAACATGTCAATAAGCCAGTAATATACCCACGCTTCCCTTTTTTAAACAATAGGACATGTAACACAATCAGAGCTTACATTCGCAATATGGAGTTGCCAGTTCATATTTTCCCAATTTTTATAAATGCTGCACCTGCACAGCTTCGTAAGTTTTAAAAATCTCTAATATCAGACCTATTTCATCGAGATTGTATATGCCAATTCTCCACCAAATGTTTCTGCTTCTCAAAGAACATTGTTTACCAAATTACTTGCACAAGATGCGACGCATCGTACATAGGCGAAACACACAGAACGTTCCAAACAAGACTCAACGAGCAAACAAGAGCAAAACCAGCAATTATCACGAACACTGGAAAAAAGGGCTCAAATCAGCACCACTCTTACACGAAACAAAATGCAAAATGTTACAAGATGCGTTCAATAATTCATTGTACAGATTAGCCGCTGAGACTCTTTATATCAAAAAACTTAAACCGTTCATCAACATTCAACTAAATTAATAAAAAAAATCCCTGAGACGTTTATTTGAATTTGGATTTAAGTTTAAAATTTAAAATTAAAATATATAAAAATTAAAAACCGTTTTTTTATATAAATATTAAAATACTTAACTAAATTAATACTTAAATTAGATTTAAAATTTAATAATAATAATAATAATAATAATAATAATAATAAATAATAATAATAATAAATAATAATAATATAATAATATAATAATATAATAATATAATAATAATAATAATAATAATAATAATAATAATAATAATAATAATAATAATAATAATAATATAATAATAATAATAATAATAATAAAAATAATAATAATAATAAATAACAATAATAATAATAATAATAATAATAATAATAATAATAATAATAATAATAATAATTAATAATAATAATAATCATAATAATAATAATTAATAATAATAATAATTAATAATTAATAATAATAATAATAATAATAATAATAATAATAATAATAATAATAATAATAATAAATAATAATAATAATAAATAATAATAATAATAAATAATAATAATATAATAATATAATAATATAATAATATAATAATAATAATAATAATAATAATAATAATAATAATAATAATAATAATAATAATAATAATAATAATATAATAATAATAATAATAATAATAATAATAATAATAATAATAATAATAATAATAATAATAATAATAATAATAATAATAATAATAATAATAATAAATAACAATAATAATAATAATAATAATAATAATAATAATAATAATAATAATAATAATAATTGTTAGAAAAAGACATAGTTTCACAGAAATATTTATTCACTACAAAAATCTAAACGTAACACACAATCGTTATACTATTTATAGTACATTGAATTGCGTAATCTACAAAAGGGAGAATTATTAGTTTAAGTGATACTGTTGACACAGAAGACAAACATACTTACTTAATTTAGTTATACAAGCATTCCCGCATCATTCAATAGATATAAAGGTCTAGTGACCTGGTTATGTAAGTAATTCTTTGGAAATTATTATATCATCTTACATCCCCTCCATTTAAAACTTTTGATCCATTCTACATTTCGAATTATTTCTTTGCCTTGCTTATTCTTTAGAACATAGCTTCTGTCATGTCGTTTTCCAGTTATTTCATAAGGCCCTTCATAACGTTCATCCATCTTTCTATTTTCTTTTTTAACCAATACTTGGTCTCCAACTTCAAAATTCCTATAATTTTGTGTAATTAAATTCTTTTCTATGTTTTGTTTATGTTTAATTCCCTCCACGATCTCCCTTCTCCGATTATTAGCATCATTATTTTGTATATCCAAATTCTCTTTTTCCATCCATTGTCTACAAATATTCCGCCCAAATATTATTTCAGAGGGCGAAAATCCGGTTGTCTGCTGTATCGTAGCATTTAACATAAATTCCACATCTGGCAATATTTCTGCCCAATCTTTATGCCGTTTGTCTTTTAACGTAATTGCAATTGCATCCCTTATAGTTCTAAATTGCCTCTCAACTAAACCGTTTGTACTATGATGATATGGGCTTGAATATATTATTGTAATATGATGCGTTTTCAACACTTCTAAAAGGAGTTGAGATTCAAATGTTTTTCCTCTATCGGAGTGAATTATTTTAGGGGCACCAAATTTCAAAATCCAATTTTCTCTTAAAATCTTTGCCGTCGTCTTTTCATCCTGATGAGCAACTGCCGTCAATGATATATACCTACTGAATTGATCAATTATAGCTAAAATATATTGTTTTCCATGAATTGTTTTCTTAAATGGTCCACAGAAATCAATAAATATCTCTTTGAAAACTTCATCTGTACTCTGTTTAATCAGCGGTTCTTTTGTTCGTCTTGTCCACGTCTTCCGTTTCTGACACTGTTCACAATTTTCAATCACTCTTCTAACTTCATTTTCACTAATTTTCATTTTCATATTTTTCCGTGCATATTCGTAAATTTTTTTTACCCCTGCGTGACATAAGTCTTTATGTATATTACAAATTACACCTTCATTATTTACTTTTATTTCTTGGTCCATATTTTCTATGGCCAATATTTTAGTTTTATTTTTATCTACCTTGGCGTTTTCATGAACTGTTTGGCACTGACTACATGAAGTACAGTCTTTCCTTGATAGGGCATCTGCGTTAGCATGCAATTCTCCTTTTCTGTATTCTAATTTGATATCTAGCCCACTTAAATAGTTAATCCATGTCTGGAATTGTGCTGTAATTGGCTTTTTTGTATTTATCATAAAGGTTATAGCTTTATGATCGGTTCTTAAAGTAAATCTTTTTCCATATAGATAGTGTTTGAAATGCTGAGTAAAATGATAGATTGCAAGCAATTCCTTTCGCGTAATGCAGTAACCGATTTCGTGCTTATTCATTGTCTTTGATCCATATGCAATAACTTGTTCTTGTCCATTACTACTCAACTGCGAAAGCACTCCCCCAATCGTATCGAAACTAGCATCTGTATCTAAAATAAAGGTTTTTCGTAAATCCGGAAATCCTAGTACTGGGGTAGACGTTAACGCTTTCTTTAGCGTGTTGAAATTTGTTTCACATTCTTCAGTCCATATAAGTTTATCTTTGTTAGACCCACATAACCTTTCTAATGGTCTTGCATACTTGGCGTAATCTTTAACAAATTTTCGATAATAATTTGTTAAGCCTAGAAAGCTTCTTAAACGTTTAATACATTTTGGTTTTTCATATTCTTGCATTGCTTTTATCTTTTCATAATCTGTCTTAATACCATTTTTATTTATAATGTGTCCCAAAAATTTTATTTCTAGTTTGTTAAAACAACATTTTTCTAAGCTTATTTTCAAACCAGCCTCTTGAATCTTTCGAAAAACTCTTTCTAGTCTTTTTTTATGTTCGATTTCATTATCTGCAAATATAAGGATATCGTCTAAATAAACAATTGCTTCTCTCCAATTAAGATCACCCAAAACTTGAGTCATTAATTTTTGAAAAGTTGCTGGAGCAGCTGCAATTCCAAAAGGCATTCGGTTAAAACAATATTGACCATCTTTTGTTGAAAATGCAGTCTTTATTTTTGATTCCTCTTCTAATTCCACTTGATAATAAGCATTACCAAGATCGATAGTGCTAAATATCTGTGCTCCATTTAGGATATCCATCATCTCTTCAATATTTGGTATTGGAAATCGAGGTCTCTCCGTAATTGCATTTAGTGCCCGAAAATCCAAACATATTCTAATATCTGATTTATTCTTTTTTAACACACATACCAATGGGCTATTCCACACCGAGTCACATTTTTTTATAATTCCTGCTTCTTCCATGTCTTTTAGCATGTCTTGTATTTTGTGAGCAATATGAATCGGCTGACGTCTAGGATTAATTGTCACTGGGCTACCTCTAGTAACTATCTTATGTTTAATTAACTGTGTTTTTCCTACATCCCATTTATTTTTCATGAATATATCCGAAAATTCTTTAAGTAATTTATTAATCGTTGGGTCGATAATTCCTTTCAAATTGTTTTCCTCTAAATTCATTAATTGATTTTTTAATTTTACTTTAGTTACTGCCTGTAATTTAATATCAAAACAATTCATCATTTCTACGCCTGCAATTACGCTCGGGTTAATCTTATTTGCCACAAAGAATCTTATTACCAATTCTAATCCCGAAATTCTCACTTTTAGTAATATTGTTCCTATGATTTTAAGTGTGCTCTCGTTTGCACATGTAACCATAATATTGGATTCCCCTATTTTATCACGAATCTTTAATTTACTGACAACATCTTCGCTAATCACGTTTATTCTAGCCCCGGTATCCAAAAGACAATCAACTTTTATTTTATTTTCCAGCCAAATACCTACACTAGGTCTGCCATTCATTCTTTCGTAAACGAATTTAGGTGCAAAAGGTCTTTCTTTATTTTCATTAACTTTATTATTAATTATATCGATACTCATAATCTTATCAATTTTGTTATTAATTTCATAAAAACTATATTCAAAATAATTTTCAAAGTCAAAACATTCACAATCATTCATAATTACATCATTAATTTTTAAATCATCTTTAAATTCATTCATTACGGAAATCTTGAAATCACAAGCATTCAAATTCAAACATTCTGTGTCAACAATATACTTACTTAAACCAAATTTATGGCTCCTAGCAACTCCCTTGAAACTGGAGCCTCCCCTTTTAGCTGTTCGCAATCTTTTTGCATGTCATCCTGTTGAATCAGCTCTCCTTCCTCGTATTCGTAGTCGTATATCGCATTGCATTGTCTTCGATGTGGTCCTCTGTCTGAAGATTGGTTTCTGCTTTGATATTGTCCTCTGGATCCAAATTGTTTTTGGTTTCTATCATAATTTCTTCCGTTGTAATATGCTTCTGTTTTAACTGAATTTCTTCTGATGTCCCAACATTGATGCTTGAAATGACCATTTTTGGAACATTGAGAGCATTTTACGTTTGGGCATTCTGCTCGAATATGTCCTTGCTCTCCACACGCCCAACATCTCTGCAGTTTAAATCGCCTGGTCCCGTTCTTCCAGTCACTTTTATTTGGCATATTGAAGTTCGCGGCCTCATTGGTTCTAGAGTTAGAAAATATTGGCGTCTTATTCTGTTGGTACAACTGAGTTTTTCTCGGACTTTTGACTGTCTCCGCATATGATTTATTTTCATGTAGAGATGCTAATGATTGCTCACTTGAAAGCTCTTTTTGAATTTCTTCCATTCTTGATATCACTTCCTTGGCCTTATCTACTGATTTAACTTCTCTTAATTTCAATTCTTCTTTTGTTTCCATATCTTCCATTGCATTCTGCATTAAAAATAACATTAATGCCGGTTTTGTTAATTTGTGTCGAAGAACATTGTCGACGAGCTTTTCCACTTTATTGAAAAATTCGGTGCACGAGTCATTTCCTTTTCGATATCTTAAAGCTGCGTCTAGATCCATGGCTAGATTTTTCCTTGGCTCGAACGCTTTTCTTAATCTTTCTTCATAGCCTGAATAATCGCTCTGTACTTCTTCATATTTCTGGATCAACTCTACCGACAGAAAGGCCTTGGTAAAAATTTCTTGAGTTTCTTGCGGTTGTTGAGTGAATTCGAAAAATCTCTTCAATTCCAAAATAAAAATTTCTAAATCACCATTTGGCAGCAATTGATTAGGTGGCCTGATATAGTTCTGGAGTCCTGGCGTGGTCGCCATGTTAGAAAAAGACATAGTTTCACAGAAATATTTATTCACTACAAAAATCTAAACGGAACACATAATCGTTATACTATTTATAGTACATTGAATTGCATAATCTACAAAAGGGAGAATTATTAGTTTAAGTGATACTGTTGACACAGAAGACAAACATACTTACTTAATTTAGTTAATTTACTTAATTTCCCGCATCATTCAATAGATATAAAGGTCTAGTGACCTGGTTATGTAAGTAATTCTTTGGAAATTATTATATCATCTTACAATAATAATAATAATAATAATAATAATAATAATAATAATAATAATAATAATAATAATAATAATAATAATAAATAATAATAATAATAATAAATAATAATAATATAATAATATAATAATATAATAATATAATAATAATAATAATAATAATAATAATAATAATAATAATAATAATAATAATAATAAATAATAATAATAATAAATAATAATAATATAATAATATAATAATATAATAATATAATAATAATAATAATAATAATAATAATAATAATAATAATAATAATAATAATAATAATAATAATAATAATAATATAATAATAATAATAATAATAATAATAATAATAATAATAATAATAATAATAATAATAATAATAATAATAATAATAATAATAATAATAATAATAATAATAATAATAATAATAATAATAATAATATAATAATATAATAATATAATAATAATAATAATAATAATAATAATAATAATAATAATAATAATAATAATAATAATAATATAATAATAATAATAATAATAATAATAATAATAATAATAATAATAATAATAATAATAATAATAATAATAATAATAATAATAATAATAATAATAATAATAATAATAATATAATAATATAATAATAATAATAATAATAATAATAATAATAATAATAATAATAATAATAATAATAATAATAATAATAATAATAATAATAATAATATAATAATAATAATAATAATAATAATAATAATAATAATAATAATAATAATAATAATAATAATAATAATAATAATAATAATAATATAATAATAATAATAATAATAATAATAATAATAATAATAATAATAATAATAATAATAATATAATAATAATAATAATAATAATAATAATAATAATAATAATAATAATAATAATATTAATAATAATAATAATAATAATAATAATAATAATAATAATAATAATAATAATAATATAATAATAATAATAATAATAATAATAATAATAATTATAATTATAATAATAATAACGTACCAGCAATAATAGCTACCACAACGATAATTACAGCAATCAAGATAATCCACATCTAGAAATTAAATATTTGTCAAAATTTAAAAATTAAAATTTTCGAAAATGTTTCAAATCAAAAATATTGAAATAATAAAAAAAATTTGAAAATTGAAAAACAATAAAATGTGATGGAAAATTTTGGATTTTGAAATGTGTAACTAATGATGACCAAACTGCTGCTGTGACAAAATATTGACTGAGCAAAGAAATCAGAACCGAGCAATCAAAGATGGCATTCTCAAAGTCAAAATTTCACCTACAGAAAATCCGTTTCATTGAATTTAAGTATTTAAAATACATGTCTATGAAAGATATCGTTATTGTCCTAAAATGAGCCATCAGATCAACTTCAATGCCAATATATGAGTGCGGCACTAAAGTGGGGACGAGTGGGATGGTGTACTATTCGTCACCTTACAATATCCTCTCCTTATACTTGCCTACATATTTTATTAACCTTATCGTACTTACACATCTCCAAAAATTCGCAATAAATCGAACTGCCTCTTTAAATTCAAACGAAAAAATCTATATTTCTATTATATTCATTTCTTTATATAATATTAATAAATTAATTTAGCCTAATCAATTTTAGAAAATATAATTTAATTATCAATAAATAAAATTTCAAAAAATCTTAAATCCTGTAATAACTATTTTTCACTAACCAATCAGAATGCGATAAAACTATCCAATCAAAGATATCACCAATGAAATTAATGTAAATAATAAAATAATAATACACAAACTAGCCATTATTAGATCTAACATAACAACATAAAATAACAATATCCTAGGTTACTGAAGCTCTACAGTATTATTAAATTACATTACAAAAAATTAAATTTAAATGTACAAATATTTCGGCTAAATAATCGTGATAAGTTTAGCAATTCAACATTAAATTACCGGCTCGCTCGTCCATTCCCAAAAATATCAATCAATTTAAAAAATTATATTTCAACTATCATAAAATAATTCTTAAAATAAAATTTCAAAAAACTTATATCCTGTAATTATCAATTATCCCTGACCAATCAGAGTGCGAGAAAACAATACAATCAAATATATCACCAATCAAATTAATATAAATAATACAATTGAATGAATAAATAATGCACACAGATATACAAACAAACAACTTTCTTATCGATGTCATTTCTGTCGGCCAACATCAGATCAAACATAAACAAAATAACAAGTATTCTACATTACTGAAACATTATACAGTATTATTAAATTACAATGAAATAAATTATATAAAATTTAAGAACAAATTTTAACGATTCTAATTGCTTTAATTCATAAAAATATACTTTAATATTTTTCCACCAAAATTTTCTTTGCACTTTATGTGCCGTAGTTTGGAACTGTTGAGCACCCATTTGTAATTCGGCTAAATAATAATAGTAAATTTAGTTATTAAACTAATAAATTACCGGCTCGCTCGTCCATTTCCGATAATTTAGCATCTCGTTCTAAAGCTTTGGCCATATTTTCTCTCATTATATTTGTGACCTGATCAACCTGCATTTGAGTTTGTTGTAATTTTGTGCTGCCACCGGATGACAGAGATTGATCACCAGATATTGTATAAGGTTGATTATAAACACCATAAGTATTAGCGGGATTCCTAGTATTTGAAGCCATGCTAAAATGCAATTAGTTAATTTTATTCATTTGAAAAAATAGACCTAAATATGATATGTCAATTCAAGAGTATATTAATTAGAAAATGATAAAATTTTATTTTTTTGTTGATCTAATTAAAAAATGCATAATAAATTGACAAATTAAAACAAAGTGTGATTTTTAAGTAAATTTATTTATTAATTTTGTTCGAAATATCTGGTAATTAAAATAATAGAAACCAGTAATTTATATTCAATTTCAAAAAATCTTACATGTCTCAAACAACTGAAGTTTTTAAAAACGAATTTTGAGATTGCTAAGAATTACTTCAAAGAAAGATTTTCGACTAACAGATATATGACTGAAGTCAGGGACGTAGCCAGGATTTCAGCATGGGTGGAAAGCAAAATTATTAATTATTGCAAATTATCGAGCAATGTTAAAAGTTGAATAGGAAAAATAGAAAAACAAATTTAAGATAATTTACAAATTTATTATTAATTATTATTACATAGAATATATTACAATATAATATTAATTCGTCTTTGATCCCTCATTAATTCAGAAAGTATTTCATCCCGACTTATTTTAATATCTTGATGAATATATAACAAAGCCAACCTGTTTAGCTTTATTTCATCTGTGGTATTTTTAACACAAGTAAATGCTACCTAGACGTTACACATAAAATTTATTACACATAAATTTATTTACACTTACTTAAAATTCTTTCAAAGAACAAAAATCAAAAGGAAAGTCTAACCAAAAACCTGACCTTATATCATATACAGATGGAAAAAGGTTCTTGGTACTGTATCAAAAGTTCCATTTGCAGAAATCTGAGTGCTTCTACCAAGAGATCGTAGGCCAACATCTGAGTAAAATATGTGAACTCGGTTAAAGTAATTAGCTGAATATGTCTGATTATATGGCGGAGTGAATAAGCAACTCGAAAGAGATGCAGCCAAACTCGGTTTTGCAGGGTTTTGAACTCTATTGACTATTTTTATCAGTGAATATTTTTCGCTCATATTCAAAATAACCTCTCTATCAGTGACCTCTCTTAGTTCTTCTCATATTATATGTAGAGGGTGCGAGTTTGGCTCTGCCATTGCACAGGGCTTGATTTTTTCTGTCACTGATCTTACTTCCGGCGCTGATTGATCACCTATATGGGCGTGAGATGTTGAATGAAATAGGGCAATACCGTTTTCAAGGTCTGTATTTGTGAGAAGTCTAGCTTTACAGATTTCTCTTTTCTCACAAAATCTAATACATTTTAGTGCGTGTGGAATTTTTTGAGTTTAGATGGTACTGATATTTCCCTTCTATTAGTAAAGGAATAGAAAGTTCAGTTGAAATTACCATTGTGGTCAAATCGAATGTTCAAAGAGAAATTGCCAGTCAAGATCATTGACTGTATTATACCGACTAATCAAAATAAAAACCGATGTTATAACACTTTGAGCTTGTTTTTTTGAGATTAAATTTTCAAATAGTTTGAAGCGATTCCCGTTGTTAATTGAGAGTTGGAATATTTGTTGTTACATTGTTGATATGGGTGTCAAGTTTAACTTCATCAATAACATTGTGGTATTTTAATAACTCCTTAAGCTAGCCATAATATGGTAGCCGACAATTATTATTAAATTTAATCTACATTTATATCTATCTTAAAATAATTAAATAAATTTTCGAGTTTTAGATCTTATTATCTAAAATTTGAAATACAACATAAACAAAATTTCTTTTAGATAAGATGATGATGATGATAATTAATAAGGTGACTTTGGCAGAAGTAATATCACGTATTTAAATAAATATATTTTATTGAAAGATGATATTTGCATTCCCTATGAAAATTTATGAAATAATTTTAATTTTCTATGATAATAATTATCGATGATTTTAATAATGCGTTTTAATAATAGAAATCTTTAATAATATTTTAAATTAGTTATGTATAATTATTTTAATTCAACTAGCAATAAAATTCAAAAACATTTCAGATTTTATCCTTGTGTTAAATATTTTCATATCGCGTTTTTTGGTAATGATGATTTTTCTATTCATCATTTAAAAACTTTGATAAGCGTCATGAATTCTAAAACTTGTATACCAGAAATAACCAAACTGGATGTTATTACTTCATCACAAGATTCCATAGTTGCCAATTATTGCAGAAACATTCAATATCCATTTTATATTTATTCAGAAATAAAAAATCAATGTGATAATGGTGATATTGGTATTATTGCATCATTTGGTAAAATGTTACCTGAAATACTAATTAGTCAATTCAAAAAAGGAATAATTAATGTACATCCGTCATTGATACCGCGTTGGCGAGGAAGTGCACCAATAGTTCATAGTATATTACATTCTGATACCACAGTCGGTGTGACAATTCTACAAACCAGCCCAAATCGATTCGATCATGGAAATATAATTCTCCAACGCAAGCTAGATATCAATCCATTTGAGCATAATCGGACATCATTGACTGAACTGTTGAGTAATTTGAGCACAGAAATGCTGCGGCAAGTATTGCAAGATATCGATCGCTATCTAATCCAATCGGTTTCCCAGCCGACAACTGGAATAACTATAGCGAAGAGAATAAATGAGAACACCACAAAAATCAGCTTCCTAACGCAAACAAGCAAAGAAATTGATGTAATTTATCGAGCAGCAGCAGATATGTTCCCACTCAACTGCAGTTTCGATGGCAATATTCCAGTGAAATTGTTTGGCATGATTCCCACTCATCAGATACCGCCCAATATCCTAGGCAACCTCCATAAATTCAGCGCTGATCCTGGCGTCGTCAGTTTCAGCAAATCTCACTCGGAATATTTCTTCATTCGGTCAAAGGACGATTGGATCGGTTTCGATTCGATTTTCATTGGCCGGACGCCGCCAAAACGCAAAATTTTATCAGCTGTTCAGTTTTATAACGGTTTTTTGAAGCAAAATACAAAGCCAGTCGTTTTATTTTCTTATGTGGCGGTTTTTTATTGATTTATTGATATCTGTTGTTTCGATCGATTTGTTCACTGATAGATGCATTTCTATATTAGATATTAACCTTTATCTAGGCACACCAGGCCGCAGGTACCTACAAGGAAAACACGAAGAAGTTTTTCCACCATTTTTAGATGAAGCCTAAAAAACTACACTGGACGATTCGTGAGGACGCAAGCCAACTGCCAAGGTCACATTCTTAGATTGCCGCAGTCCGAATACACAGAATGGAAAATGCCGAAAAACCTAAGACTGAATGGAGATTCATAATTAAGGCTCGTGCCAACATGTTAGACATAAATATGAAACAGTCCAACCAAGGAGGCAGATTAGGGAGCACGAAATGCAGAAACTGTGAAAATCCTCACGAGTCATCTATACATGTCCTAAACATGTGTGAGGCGGTTTTTATTGATTTATTGATATTTGTTGTTTCGATCGATTTGTTCACTTAACCTTTATCTAAGCACACGCGACCGCAGGTACCAACATTTCGGTTGATTTACCTACTGGTAATGAAATATTAGAAGGGATAAATTAGGTAACGGTAACATAACGATCTTGTTATACACGATTGTGCAAGCTTTGGGACTCCTTAATCCAATCTCATTAGTTCAGCGCTCTGAACCAATTAGCCCCCCACCAGCGTGTGACATATTTATCTGAGGACGGTTTGTATAACTGATTTCTATTCTTCACGGTAGCGGCATTTCTGGGTCATTTTTTATCATTTGGAATATTGTGCATAATCAAATACATTTATTTATAACATATATATGATGGTCAACTGAAATATATTATATACAAAGGTGTACTGAATTGCAACATGTTATTTTGTACATAATTTCAATTTATAATTTACGTAAATCGATTTACGACGACTCTTCGCGAACTAATTAACTTCGTTAAACGAGGTATGTATTATCATTTACACCAACCGGCAAAAAAAGACACGAAAATGAAAAGGAGTGGTGTGAAGAGTGAAGTGGAAATTAAAGAGGAAGTGTAGATGAAATAGTACATAGGTAAAAATTGAAGCAAACAAAATATATTAGACGTATATGTATCAAAGGATCGATGTATGTGTAATTAGAATGGAAAAAGGATCCAGATTTGAACTCTTACAACCGCAAAGGAGAACAAAAGCTCAAATGAAAATAGAAATGAAAAATCAAGAAGCGAGATTAAAATTACAAACAAAAAGGATAATGAGGCAAATAAATCAGTCGAATCAATATCTAATTTGGAACACAAACGAAAATGAAACGGTAGAAGATCCCGATCAACAAGATTAAAGTCACATACACAGTGCCATTTGAAATTACACAATAGAGAAAGAAAATTCTTAAATAAGAGCGATATCGTAAATCCAACCACCGAGAAAAACAAAGAAAATCAGTGTGCCAAATCATCCAGTTAAACAGGGATTCCGAAAACCCTTGAGCAAGTTTGGTACTTAATGAAAATCCAATCCCATCAGATGATCAAAAAACGAGAATCCCAGTCTCAGAAATTCAAAAAGAATAAGAGAAAACAGTCAAACTATGATAGAGAGAATCCCCCGATCTTCAGTAGATATTGCGAGCTAATTATGAAAATCAACAACAGGAATCAAACAGGCTTAAACGACCAAGATTGAAAACTGAACCCAGAAATGAGAAGAAGACAAAGAAAGAAACAACGAGCTGATCCAGAAATAACACTTATGCATGTGACTTCTACTTAAACACTGTCAGTAGTTATGCGTATTATAACCAGTCATTGTATGTGGCAACTGCTTGAATTTTAGCTTAGACCTTTTTCTGGTAATTGAATTCTAACATCTCTTAAACTATTATAGTATGTTTATAGGTTAATGGAAATGTAATAGGCTATGACCAGAAAAAGTCATATGTCTAACTGAATTGCAGAACGCAATTTTAACGGATCCCCGAGTGATTTGTTGGGCTAGAACCAAAAATTAAGAGCTTGTTTTAATGAGTCTGAAATACATAGCATAATAACCGCACCAAGTTGAATCAAAATCTATGATCATAGACCAAATAATAAAAAATAAAATACACAACATATTGAGAATAAATAAAACACGTATAATAAATTCAAGAAACGCAAGAAGTTTCAATCACCAACACAGTTCAAAGGGAAATAACGCATTCAAAAAATCTGCCAGCTAGAAAATAAAAGAATAATAAATAAAATAATAATTGATTATATAAAAAATTAGAAATGATTATTGGTCTTATATACGAAAGACCATAATCAAATTAATTAGAATAAATGAAATAATTGATATTATAAATTAAGAATCGAAGGACCATAATCGAATTAATTAGGGGTGTTATGGCTCGTATTTACACATGAAGGAGCTATGGCAATGAGTACATACGTTAAGAAGAGGAAAAGGAAAATGTTCTAAATAAATAAATTTAAAAATTGAAACTAAAGATTTCCATTAAAATTGATGAAATAAAAAAAATTAAAATAAAATTAGTTAAAATTATTTAGAATTATAAAATTTATAAAATTAAATAATAAATTAATTATTTAAATCAATTAAATTAAATATAAAAAATTGCATACACTCATATATGCCTGTGCAACATAATTCAAGATCACCGCATTTTGATTGGATCTAGTGGAAGCGAATATAATCAGAATATAACTATAGCAAAAAATTAAAATTGATGAAATAAAAAAAATTACAATAAAATTAGTTAAAATTATTTAGAATTATAAAATTTATAAAATTAAATTGTTAAAATTAACAAAAAATAAGATTAATTAAATAAATTATAAAATTTATAAAATTAAATTGTTAAAATTAACAAAAAATAAGATTAATTAAATAAATTAATTATTTAAATCAATTAAATTAAATAATATATAATCAGAATATAACTATAGCAAAAAATTAAAATTGATGAAATAAAAAAAATTACAATAAAATTAGTTAAAATTATTTAGAATTATAAAATTTATAAAATTAAATTGTTAAAATTAACAAAAAATAAGATTAATTAAATAAATTATAAAATTTATAAAATTAAATTGTTAAAATTAACAAAAAATAAGATTAATTAAATAAATTAATTATTTAAATCAATTAAATTAAATATAAAAAATTGCATACACTCATATATGCCTGTGCAACATAATTCAAGATCACCGCATTTTGATTGGATCTAGTGGAAGCGAATATAATCAGAATATAACTATAGCAAAAAATTAAAATTGATGAAATAAAAAAAATTACAATAAAATTAGTTAAAATTATTTAGAATTATAAAATTTATAAAATTAAATTGTTAAAATTAACAAAAAATAAGATTAATTAAATAAATTAATTATTTAAATCAATTAAATTAAATATAAAAAATTGCATACACTCATATATGCCTGTGCAACATAATTCAAGATCACCGCATTTTGATTGGATCTAGTGGAAGCGAATATAATCAGAATCAGTATAAATACTGATTGCAAATTAGGTCAAAAAACTTTCTCTCTAACATAAACACTAAGTCACATGAAATTTTAAACTTTTTATTTAAGACAAAAATTTTGATTTGATCTCAGTTTTCAGTTTATGCCATCATGATAAGTTTGCTTTGTATCAAGTAATTTTATGTATACAATAATGTTTTAAGTTAATAATTTTTTTATTCAATTTAGTTTTTTTGTGTTCCTTTTTATCGTTTGTTTCCAGTTTTAATTTTTATGGTTTGGGTAATAGTTACCATTAGCCAAGGATCAAGAGAAACTCTCTGTCTTCTGATCGAATGGCTAAAAGCAGTTGCAACCACCCGGCTGATTTGATTCGACATAGGAGGGTCTCCGTCGGGTCGATCACTGGTAACTTTTTATAAATTCTATTGAGTTAAGTTAGTAATGAGGTAAAGAAGGTCGATTGTGAGTAAAAAAGACTTAGTTTTGGGCGACATTAGAGAATCACTGAGTAATTAAAACCAGTTTAGCACAGAATTAGGAATATAGGCAGATCCCTGATCAATATTTTTTGAAGAGCAAACCAAATAACCTCAGTTATTGTAGGAAATATAGGACAATATTCATGAACTAAGAAATAAGGGCGGATGCCTGCGCAAAATTTTCGGAAATAACATTGGAAAACATCCAGTAATGAGGACCATTATATAATGAATAAATGATAATAATCTAAGAAAATAATAGATAATGAACAATGACGTAAGACCTTCTATCGGCAGTTTAGAACCCGATAATGAAAATACAATGATGAGCAGTTTTAGTAGTAGAGCTCACCTGCTCATTGATTTTCAACCATTGTGTACATCACTAATATGGTTGTGACCATGGGTACGCAGATGGCATAAAGTACAATTGTTACGAAGGTGTTTAGGAAGGAGTCAATTCAAAATCCATAAGTAACCCTAGAACATTTAAATGACATAACCTAAGCGCCATCAATATGCTGTCATCATTGTCGGTTGGATTTGTATGGTAACTAGTTAACACTTCTGTTAATACTTCAGTTACTTCTTAAAAAAATTCATTAATAACCAATAACGTGAAGTCATCATCATGACCCCGCTTAACTATTGCATGGTCTTCTGCAGCAAGTTTTGCTGGTGGTATATTTGCACGACCGTCTTTTTTTTTGATTTCAGCTTGTTTGAGTCATCCATATTTAATCAATAGTAACAAAATTTACAATTATTTTTTAATTTTTAATATTCTACAGATCTTAGAAATCCGTATTGTAACAGCGATAAATATTGTTGGATTAGAGCAAAAAATTGAGATTTTGTTTTAATGATTGAGAAATACATAACATGAAAACCTCACCTAGTTGAAATAAAATCTATGATTACACATCAAATAACACAAAGTAACGTACACAAATAATTGAGAATAAATTAAACATGTTAAATAAAATTGATAAACGCAAGAAGTTGCAATCACCAACATAGTTATGAGAAAAATAACAAATTTGAAAATTCTGCCAACTCGAAAATAAAAGAATAATAAATATAAAAGATTAAGAATAATTATTGGTGGTATTTACATACGAAAGAACTATGACAGAGTGCAGAATTTAAGAAAAAGCGCAAGAAAAATTTGTAGACAAATTGAAATTCTGGTTGGTAATTTTTATTTAATAAATATTTTAAACATAAAACTTTGTATTTCCATTACAACGTTGAGAAGCTCAATTCTTTTATCGAGACCTCAAAATTAATATCATTTTGTTAATTTAAATTATATAGTTATATTAATTATACTTACATTTAAATCGATAATATAATATTTACAATTATTTTTTACGTACCATACTTTTTAAATTCTAAATTAATTAATATAAAATATTTTAATTAATTAATTAAGTTAAGCCTTATTCCTCCTTACATAATACATAAAATATTCAAAAATTCTTGGGTTTGCGGTAAAGATTAATATTTTTATTTAAGTCAATGAAAGAAAATTATCTGAAATAATCAAGAATATCAGAATTTTTAATAGAAAAAGAACTATTTCATCAAATTGCTGTGGAAACAAAAATAGTTAAGTCAATATCAACAGTTTCAATAAAATGTTAACATTTTTAAAAAAAAGAAATTATTTTAAATATTATTTAAAAATTATTTTAAATTTTATATTTTTGTTAAAAAAAAATTGAAAAAAATTAAAATTTTTCTATAACATGCTTTTAAGAATTACAAAAATCAAATATTTTTATTTAAATTTTTTATATTTGAATGATTTTACTTTTAATTTAAATTTAGTTAATTTACAAAAAGGAAAAGAATTTTAAATTAATTATTTTTTACTTTGTATTTAAAATTGTTAAAAAGTTTAAATTAAAATTAATTAATTTTTATTTATCATTTAGAAATTTATTATTTATAATTTATATCTAAAGTATTTTGTTTAAATATTGCTCAAATTCTTAAACAGATTTAAATATGAAAGATTGTCCAAATTGTAAAAAAAATAAGAATAGTAGAAAATTGAAGTCGTTCAAAATTTTTGATAATGAAATTGAATTATGTTTCGAAGAAAATTGTTTTTATTCGTATTATAAAAAAAATTCTGACCAAAATATGAAAGCTGATTATTTGCATAAATTTAATTTTTTATTCTCCAAAATATACAGATCAGTACATTTATCGAATACTTTAACAAAACAAGTTATGCTTTTGTCAGTTTTATTCAATCAATTTCTGAAAAACGACGAATTTAGACAGTTAAAGCACGCCTACACAGTCTGCCAACATATAATTAATGAGAATATGAAAATGCCAAGTTCGGAGTCTTTTTGGAATTTATTAAAGAATAATGAAATATTTAATTGGTTTAATAAAAAAATTGATAACTTTCAGCCTAATTTCTCATATAAAGCTTGGCAATCAGATTCTGGTCTCGTTAATGGAATAATCAGATATTTTACAGAACAAAATAAAGCATCAATTATAAGCTTTTTGGCACTCACAAAAACAAATTGTTCAAATTGTGGCAATAAATCAGAAATAATAAAAAACTGCAGTTCTATTGAATTGACCGATGCGATAAAAGATCTTAGCTGTGAAAATGGAGTAATGAAATTTACAACAATTTGCAATCGTTGCGGCAGTCCCTTTTCGTTAGAAAAACAAATTTTTATTTTCAACCTTCCGGAAATTCTCATAATCCATGCTCCGAATGGAATTTCAATAAACCAAGAGGAAATTCTTTCCAATTTGTCTTTTACGAACAAATTCAATGAGCCGTATCAATTGGAATTGATGCTTGAAATATATCCCCGAACCTTCTTTAATACTGAGAAAGAAATCAATCAGCTTTTCCACGAAAGGAATAATATCAATTATTTCCTGCGAATTAGAGACAATGGTAAGTTTTAAGGTTATTTTTAGTAAATTTTGAAACAGCGCGTTCTGATTGGTTAATTTCATATCGGCCGTTTTTATATTAATTTTGAATGATTTTAATCTTTGAAATCATTTTAATATGATAAATTGTCTTTTTTCTATTTTGGAATTCATTCAAGTCGAAAAAGGAAGCGCAAATATGGGAAATGTTTTTTTTAATTAAAACAAATTGCCTTTGTTGTTATTTCTACATATTATCCAAAATTATATATTTATTTATTATAATCGATAATCATATGCCTAAATTAAATCTAATAGTTGATAATAAATGTATAAATTTCCTCATAATTTCGGTGGTTTATCATTGGGTAGTCTTTATCACAAGCTTTTGGAGGCTTTAATAATTTGTGGGAATATATATATAATCTTATATAGGCCACGTGCAATAATTTATTATACTCACATTTATCATGTACGCTTTATATGTAAATTTGCATTCTTGAATATCTTATAATATAATTGAATAATAATAAATTTATTTTCAGAAGAAATTATCAATATCTCCCATGATTCTTCATTCGCTGTCCGTACCAGTCGACAAATCTCCACATATGATACTGCACAAATCCGAGTTCTCATCTACTCAAATCCAATAGAATATTCATGATTAGAATTATATTTAATATGAGAACCTAGCATTTTTTTATTTTGTCAATAAATTTTAATTATAACATTTATTTATTATAATCGATTATATGTATATAATCGTTAATCATTTATATAAATTTTATTATTATACCCATCTTAATATATGCCTAAATTAAATCTAATAGTTGATAATAAATGTATAAATTTCCTCATAATTTCGGTTGTTTATCATTGGGTAGTCTTTATCACAAATTTATTAGATAAGTTGCCACATTCTGGAGGCTTTAATTTGTGGGAATATATATATATATATAACCTTATTTGAGGCCATGTGCAATAATTTATTATATACACATTTATCATGTACGCTTTATATGTAAATTTGCATTTTTGAACATCTTCTTCATTCCTTTACGTTATTTGATAGGATTTTTTAGATTTTGTGCAACATCAAAATGACAACAAAGAAATGATAGAAAGATGAAAAATTCAGATCGAAACTCCATTTTATGAAAAAGTGATGTGTAACTCAATGTCGATTTTGTCATAAAAAATACACATAAGCAGGATTAAAATGATGGATTGGACGTCAATGTCATAAGCAAATAAAGGAGAAGTATAGAAATTAAGCGGAATATAAAATATAAATAAAGAAATTGAGAATAATTGACAAAAATTTTTTATCAAAATTTATTAATGAAAAATAAACAAAATGCGTGAGATTATGAAATTATTGCCTTTATAAATAATAACAGTTGGCTTATTTCTGACTCCGTGTAACGCCCAATGTATATTGAATAAAACAAATGTTCACAAACGAGCTAATCATGCGCAGAGAAAAGAAACCGAGTATCTGACTCCTCCTTCAATTACTACTTAAATAACGATTTTACCTCCGATTGATTATTTCCAAATAAGATAACTTTATATCGTACTTTCTGTTTTTTAAATTCCTTCTGCTCTTTTGATAGTCCCGAAATTTATAATTAATTACTCCATTGCCACATTATGATTACACCAAGTTTTCTGTTTACCTGTCAGGCTTCCCTTTTCTTCCTATTAACCATTTCTGTATTTTACATTTCATTTTATTAACTCTGGCAGTACAGAAAAATAACGGAAAAGAACCGATTTATTATTCAAGTTACGAAATGCAATTTCCCGGACGCCGTAGTGAATAATATGAATACATTATGAGCAAATTCGGTATTCCATGATGAGAAATATCATCCGGGAGCATTCTGTCAGAATCACATTCAGTGGAGTACCAAAACGGGTGGAAACATTCCTGATGTTGTATTCATGAAATCACAGAAATGGAGCATTTTGCATCGATACGAAGAGAAATATCCAATTATTGCATCCTGCTAACTGCTTGGCAGTAGCCTAAGTGAAGTCAAAACCGAATATTGATCATATATATTCTCCAAAAGTATTTAGATTAATAAATAACAGAAAACGATTAATAAAAAATGTACACGAGCAACTCGCTTCCTAGAACGCGCAATTGCCTAGGAGTACATTCAAATAAAACAACATGATATTAACTAATAAAATTCAACTTTCAAATACATTTATAGATTTGACAGGAAAATCACCAATTTTCTTTATACCAGAAATACAATTTAATTTTTCCCTGCGACGTTTCTACAAACTCAAAGTGCTTGGCTAAACAGCAAGCAGCTAATCCATATGCCAAGCATGGAACTCCTGTGTATAAAATTAACACTTGATTTTCAATCAATTCAACAACCCAAGTTAAAAATTTTAATACAAGTGTAAAATCGATCTTGAAATTCCAAATTCATCCATGGATGTCTAGTACAATGATACTTGATAAATGGATAACAGCCAGTTCGTAATATTTGATAATTTTGGTCGTTCACTTTCCAATTAAAGCTGGATTTTCCAACGTGATCATCCTTGACAGAAGAATATTTGACGAAAAATGCTGTCCAATCTGGAAATCGCCTTTTGATAAGATAATTCGTTAACACTTCACTAGCGAATGGCCTGTGCATTACTTCATTCTAATATTAATTACATATTTATAATTTTAAATGATAATTAATTATATTTATCAATTTCTCATTAAAACAAACATGTGAATTCCAAAAATATCATTTATAAATCTCGATTGACAATTATTTTGTATGATGAATAAATTAATATATTTTTACAACATAAAAAAAATCAAATTTTAAAATTCAGTAACAAAACAATAACTAAATAAAAATTTTACGTGTCTAATTATAAGATTTTCAATTATAATAATACCATTATTTCATCAATTGATGTAATGCTTCCACTTTATTTATATTTACATATTTTTTTATATAGATATATTATATTATAATATACAAAAAGCAAAAAACACTTGATTAAATAATCAGAATAATAAAAAGCACGCACGTTCGAAGAAGCTAGCAGCAAGACCTTGATGAGTCATATGTCGGTGCCCTGTACCAGCGGTGCCCAATCCATCTACTCATACTCTTGCTATATGGTAGCTACGCCACTGGATGGATCATAGTTTGAGGTATCTAATAAATTATCTGAGATCATCTGAGGTATTAAGATTGGTAAATTAGGAAATTAATTCGCGTCTGTGTGCGCGTTGTATTATGAGATGGGTTTGTATGCTCACACAGACACGATCAGTGTCATTTTTTGTCATATTAGTTTATCTCGCGTCTGTGTGCGCTTTTTACTTTGTTGGATTGTGTGCGCACACAGACGCGGAAAAGTGAGAAGATTATGTTTTGTTGAATGTTCTCGCGTCTGTGTGCAGAATTATGGTAATATGGATGTGCACACACAGACGCGAGCAAGAGGTATGTCGCAATTTTTATTAATTAGTTGTTTTTGTAATTTTTTTTGATTTATAGAGTTCGAGGAAGCTTTTGTTTGAACTGGTGATTTGTGTGGGTATTTTGAATTGGCGGATTTGGATTTAAAGAACTGATTTAATTTTGATTTGAATTTTGGCCTTAGTGAAATATGGAAAATAATGAATGTATAATATGTCGTATGTCAATGAGCAATATGGCGAAGAGATGTCTTTTCAGCAGTGGAACTTGTCCATGTGATCGTGGCTCAGCAAGATCGTTGCAAATTATTAATGGAAGTTTTTCAAAACGATCGGAAATCAACGATTTAATTTCTGTAAATCATGAAATGACAGAAGAGGAACTCCAAGAGATGTTTATGAAATTTCCCCAAAGCGATAAAAAGATAAACTTGCTAACTTATGGATATGATATTCTATTCAATCGAGCTCTTAAAAAGATCAACGCAACTCCAATGTTTATTAGCCGAAGTGTTGAACAATTATCCAATGTTTCAAATTCAATCATGGCTCAATCTCAAGTTATTGGACACGATAAATGGTTTTGTACAAATAAAGCGTGTGATATTAATTACAAAGAAATTCTTCTGATGTGTCTTAGATTTAAACAAAGATATCTAATTTGAGGTTTTTAATCTCTAGAAAGAAACTGTCGGTATCACCGGCAATAATATTTATGATACAATTAAACTGTATTTCTCCAATTAGATATATTGTTGCTGGTACATCCGCAATTTAGACAGATCTAGTACTGTTTGACCTATGTAACTATGTCTGTCTAAACATATAGAGTCTTTTTCTAAATGAGCGGCAATCAGATCAACGTCAATTCTTATCGATTTTCAGAAAGTAGGTTTTGAGGCGTATACTATAATCTTTTCAGATGAATTACATAACCTCAAATTCATTCTTTTTCTTTTTCTAAGGATTTACCGTACAGGCTATTGTTATATAATTTAAACAAGTCCCTATATATTTCGCTTGTAGACTGAGATCTTAGCTTAGTGTTTGTGTTTATGTTTAAATATAGGTGCTTGTTTAGATTTAATAGCTCAATATTTACAACAAACGCACCTAATTCTATGTACAGTTTGAGAAGCCTCCAATGAAGAACATAGTTCTTCTTCGGCCAATGCGTAAATATAAGCTTTTCAACTTTTGAATTAGGCGGGCACAACTTTTCTGGCACAAACGGAAAATCATTCAAAACATCATGCACACATTACGAAATATCGACATCAGCCTCCATAGTAAACCTATATAGAAGGATTTCGATATCCGCATTCATACATTCAAGCAAAACATCATTCAGATTTTTATTCACCCAAGTAAAATCAACATACGGAAGATTTTGGCTAAGAGACCAACCATACAGATTATTTATATCTATATACAATAATTCTGTATCATCCGAAGTAGCAGTGTAGTATTTGTTAACAAATGTTAACCCACCCCGTATACCTTCCTCATAGAAATTATAAATTTCCGTGTCCTGCAGAAGTTCTATGGGTTCCGTTAATGTCAGAAGCGCAGAGGCCCAAGACCGGGAATTCCGTAGAAATTTAGAGAATCAAGACCATTGTAAGCAATCGCCTTTCCATGGAATTGCTGAAAATAGTCTGCAAGGATGTATACATCTAATTTGAGATACGTTAACACACGACCTTGAATGAGTCATCATATGAGCCATATAACATTGAATGACCCATGGTCTTTGTTTAAAATTTGACCTTGAAAAAACTTTTAAAAAACTTTATAACGGTGGGGGAGGTAGGTGACATCCATCTAATTTATCCAGCACAAATTATCAATAAAATATAATCAATAATTTATCCAATCCAAATTATCAATAAAATATAATCAATTGTGAAAGCCAGTGAAAAATCCAAAAAATTAATTGAAAAACATTTTAGTCCTAGTGACGATGCCAGCCTTACAGAAGGGACATTCAAATAACTGCATGGAGCAAACATTACATGTCAAATGGCCGCATTGAAATACAATTTCCACTTTATTATCTGAGCAGATTTGGCACATCTAAATTGTAATAAATCAATACAAATTCATCAAATAATTTTACTAGTATTTCTTTATCATGTTCATTTCCTTCATTATCAGGTCTGGCAGTGTTTCTGTGACATTTCTCGATCTCCCCCTTAGCAACAATGTCTGTGCACACATCAATTATCCGCTGGCCACGTGACGTCCTCTTATAAATGTCACCGCCTTTCAGAATTATTGCTTTAATAGCTGAGATTAATTTCCTTTTAGAATTTGCCTAGAAATCGATCAATGCGATAAAACAATAATCAATCAATACATTATTGGCAATCGATATTTTCTCCAATAATTGTGTCAGTGCACATTTTCCGCTTTCATCCTCACCATCGAATTCCTTTGATTCAATGATCAATGCGTTCACCAGGTCCATTTCTCCCATTTCAATTGCAATTTGGAGAGGAATTTGATTCCTTATGTTTCGCAACATGACAAATTTCCCTTGATTTACCGAATTCAATAATTTCCATGCAAATTCCATCTTCCTTTCTTGCAATATAAATGTGAATAAATTTTCACCGTTTTCAAATGATCTCGGTGCCGATATTTCCGTTTGTATCAAATGGTCAAATAGCTCGATATCATCACTATATACAGCTTTGTAAAGGAGATTCTCTATAACCGACTGCTGCAATATGGAACTAGATTTATTGAATAGTAATTTTATTAGGCTAGCTCCAGCAATCTTGCATGATTGGAAGATCTTCTTTGAAATAGAGGACCTCAAAAACTTGTCAGGCAAAAGCTCTATCAATACTTTTGCATATGTGAACCACTGATTTAGGAAAGCCGTTTGAAAATCATTTGAATTGAAATTTCTCAATCTCGGCTGATTGGACACGAGTGCAAGCATTAATCTGATAAATTGATTTTTATCAATGATTTATTGATAAATTTCATTAAATTCTACTTTTCACTTCCAACATTCGATGCCAATTGGAATACAGTGATCCCATTGGTTGATTCCACATTGACATCTGCTCCGTTTCCAATCAATATATTTGTGATATCGATTATTTTATTCAAGTTCTACAATTGATAGTTACAAGCCAATCAAAGTATTTCATTACGTCATCATTGATATCAATTGGTAGCTCGACAAGCATCTCTAGCAACGGAGTGTTTCCCAAATTGTTGACAGTGTCAACATGTGCTCTAGCAATGAGTAATGAACTGCACACATTTGGTTGCAGGCATTTCACCGCGAGATGCAGCAGTGAATTGTTGTCCCCGTCATGAACATTTGAGCTGTTTAAATTAAGTTTGTCAACAAAACATGGGAAAAGTGTCCCATGAAATTTCATTGACAAAGTCATCGCATTCTCAATGACTGTCAATGAAATTATTGATTGTGCAAATGGAATGGCTGGAAATAATCGATAAAATATAATGACAATTTATTCATTTATTTAAAATCCTTATTATGGTTCAGTGCTGATATTTCTCTACTGATTTCTATTATTTGAGTANGTGTTTTTTTTTAATTTAAATTTTTTTTTAAAATTACGTAACAAAGACATTACACAGCAAAGACATATTACGTAACAAAGACATATTTTATAACAAATGAAAAAATTTGAACAAAGACACATGACTCATCATACTTTTTAGATATATTACGTTGCGGTATTTTAAAATAGTTATTGCACATGCCTTGATTAAATATTATTATTATTTTTTGAATTTTCAATATTTTCTTTTAAAATATTAACGCCCACGCGAAAGATGTTATTATTATTATTATTGAAAAACCTAAAATATGGTTTACACACACAACCCATTAACAATTATTATTATCAATATTAGTGAAAACCTAAAATATTTTTTACACACACACAAACTTTATTATTATTATTATTATTATTA
>CAUHTR010007251.1:110103-147402 GCA_959609185.1 Schmidtea polychroa | reverse complement strand
NCGTAATGAAAATAAAGATATTTTATTATTCAATAAAGTTTCCATTAGTCCCAATGTTTGATTGTATGTGAGAAAATCTATAATATTAAATTGTTGCCGAAGACTAATTTTTTTAAAATACATTGGTGAGATATTAGATCTTTTTTAATGGAAAACTAGTTTCCATATAATTTGACTTTTTTTAGTACTATAAAAGTAAGTCAAATAATCTGGGATTTGAACCCAGTTGCTATCCAATCCGATTTAGTAATATTAAATTTAAAATGTCTGTCTTTATATATTTGCCAAGAGCATAATTAATAGTATGATGTGAGCCAGTTAGATCAGGATTTCATAACCTGTGGGTAGCGAAATAAGAAAATAGAAAATAAAAAAATATTTATTAAAGTTTAATAATTAAACCCAGATCATCAACATAATTTAGCATTAAAACGTTATTTTTAAATTGAAAATTATTAGCACAAGATTTAAAGCCAACAATGATAATAATTATTATGGTTCAATTTCATGCCAAAGGTGACGTTATCTAGGTATCCGCCACTTAGCGAATGATAATGTATTATGGTCTTATCATTTGCATTGAAGTATAGTTTTTCAGGACTTTAGGGATATAATTTTTAACCACAAGCTTACGACGCTCCCCCAGACCCCCTAATCGTCTGCGGCTCACTTGGTCCCCCTTGGCGCAAATTTTAATTCCCAATGGGTTGTCAAAGATTTTTATTTTGGCTAGTGGGTCCCTGTTAGCCAAAGGTTTGGAAACGATGAGTTAGATCAGGCATGAGCAACTTGTTTTTGTTAGGGGCCAGTTCAGTCTTTGAAAATGTTTCGGGGGCCGGATGTATTTAGCACGAATTTATTAATATATATTCCAATAATATATCTTTTAATAGCAAAGATCATTTAAATTTACATGATTAGGCATATATTATATATTATATACTATATACTAGTTGTTATTGGAAGGCAAAATATACAAACTATGAAAATACCCAAATTTAACTTTAATAATCCCATATTTATAGTTTATTTACTCGCACAAACTCTGGATTGTTCGAATCTATATTTTTTATGCTTCTCAAGTTTGCATATACTACTCAAATATACCCAACATATCTTGTTCTGGTTTTGGTCTGTGTGACATTTGACACTTCTTATCACGACATAAATCTGAAATATTTGCCTTGATAGTTGATGTTGCTACTCGTAATTCTTTTGACAAGTTATCATCAGTGAGCCGACATCTGTTTTTGCACTTTGTTTGTTTCATCTTAGAAAAGAATTGTTCACAGATGTAAGTGCTGGGGAAAAGTGAGACCATTTTCAGCGCATGATATCGGATTGATGGAAACGCTTTCTGAGAAATGTAGAGTTTGTAGAATTGAATCAAAGAGACGTCACGAAACTTTCTTTCCAGATCGCCATTACACTGCAATTCAATGAGCTCCATTTGCATTGATTCTGGTGCTGTCTCAACATTAACACTGAATGGTTCAGAAAATAGTTTGAAATCATTTTCATGTTCGGCAAAATCAGCAAATCTTGAAGAAAACTGTGTTTTCAATGCAATTATGTGTTCATTAAATTTGCATCATTTTTGCAATCAGTTAAATTTGGAAAATGCACCGTAATGTCCTTTGATAATTGATTCTCCCATAGTTTCAGCTTTGTCTGAAATCCTTTGATATGATCGTAAAGATTATTTATCAGTTGATCCCGGCCTTGTAACTTCGTGTTAAGATCATTCAGATGCGTTGTGATGTCAACCAAAAAGGCCAAGTCAAGTAGCCAATTTGCATCGGATAACTCCGGAATTGGTTTCGACTTCATCTCCATAAAAAGTTTAATTTCTTCACGAAGGCAATAAAAGCGATGCAATACTTTTCCTCTGCTCAGCCAACGAACTTCGCTAAAGTAAATTACATCCGAGTATTCTGTCTCAATGCTAGTGAGAAACTCTTTGAATTGTCGATGATTCAATCCACGTGATCTTATGACATTCACGGTTTTCACAACAACTGTCATCACATGGTCCATCTTTAGTTCTTTTACACATAAATTCTCTTGGTGGATTATGCAATGTGATGCAATTAATTGCTCACTTCCTTTCATTTTAACAAGCTCCGCCTTCAATAAACCAACTACTCCATTTTTTATTCCAACCATTGCCGGAGCTCCGTCTGTCGTTATTCCTGTTAGTTTTGGAAGAAAAAGCCCGTTTTCTGCCAATGCAGTTTTGATTTCATCAAAAATGTCTGTTGCCCTAGAAGTGCTTTTCGGAGAGATTCGATCCTATCTTTCCTTAATTTTCCCTGTATCTGATCGAACTTTTCTGCATGCTGAGTCTGGTAATGCCGTCTTACATTAAATTCCTTTTTAACGGAAATTGATTGCGAGCAAACAAGACAAACGAGCATATTGTTTGATTCTACAAACAGATAATCCTATGTCCACTTATCATTAAATACTCGGTGTTCACTGTCAACTTTTCGTTTTTTTGTAATAGTGCTCATCCTCAACTGTGGTTGAAATTGCGTATTTATTTCACAAAAAAATCGATAATATTATAAACTTTTTAATATATAAACAAATTTAATTATATATAAAAATTTTTTATTTTATAAAAATATAATTTTTTAAAACTTTAACATAAAGTTTATAATATTATCGATTTTTTTTTATAATATAAACATAAAATTATAAGTTTTGTTCATAGAGGTAGTGAACATAATTTTTGATAATTGAACTGTTGACTAAAGGAGTTTTATTGTACAACCTCACCTGCCTAATAATATGACAACAAGGGCATTAATGCATTCATTCCAGTCACACTCATCCTCACAGTTAAGAGAGAGCACTAGTACATCCTAACCTCTCCTACAGGATTGAATAAAGGCCAGCTATTAGAGTAGCAGTAGCACACCAACGAACTTGGGATCATCTTCAGCCCTGCACAATTATACGCTCTACATGAAAGTTGGAAGTTTCCTTAATAGAATATAACTAAATACTTCACAGTGAGGTGTAAATGTGGAGAGGCGTATTTGTACTAATGGTGTAGCTCTAGCGTCAACTGCATACATTCCTGAAAGCTTATCAAGGGCCTGGTTATATGGTGTGGATCAATGAACACTGGGGCCGGTCAAAAGAGGCTCGCGGGCCGTATGTTGCTCATGCCTGAGTTAGATTATGATCAAATCACCTCCTATCCACAAAGTAGGCCATTGTTAGAGCCATTTTCAAATTCGATTTATTTGTACACCCATATTAAATCAACCTATTATTCAATAAATATAATTTTCTATATATTTATATTTATATATATATCTATATTTTTTATGCTTCTCAAGTTTGCATATACTACTCAAATATACCCAACATATCTTGTTCTGGTTTTGGTCTGTGTGACATTTGACACTTCTTATCACGACATAAATCTGAAATATTTGCCTTGATAGTTGATGTTGCTACTCGTAATTCTTTTGACAAGTTATCATCAGTGAGCCGACATCTGTTTTTGCACTTTGTTTGTTTCATCTTAGAAAAGAATTGTTCACAGATGTAAGTGCTGGGGAAAAGTGAGACCATTTTCAGCGCATGATATCGGATTGATGGAAACGCTTTCTGAGAAATGTAGAGTTTGTAGAATTGAATCAAAGAGACGTCACGAAACTTTCTTTCCAGATCGCCATTACACTGCAATTCAATGAGCTCCATTTGCATTGATTCTGGTGCTGTCTCAACATTAACACTGAATGGTTCAGAAAATAGTTTGAAATCATTTTCATGTTCGGCAAAATCAGCAAATCTTGAAGAAAACTGTGTTTTCAATGCAATTATGTGTTCATTAAATTTGCATCATTTTTGCAATCAGTTAAATTTGGAAAATGCACCGTAATGTCCTTTGATAATTGATTCTCCCATAGTTTCAGCTTTGTCTGAAATCCTTTGATATGATCGTAAAGATTATTTATCAGTTGATCCCGGCCTTGTAACTTCGTGTAAGATCATTCAGATGCGTTGTGATGTCAACCAAAAAGGCCAAGTCAAGTAGCCAATTTGCATCGGATAACTCCGGAATTGGTTTCGACTTCATCTCCATAAAAAGTTTAATTTCTTCACGAAGGCAATAAAAGCGATGCAATACTTTTCCTCTGCTCAGCCAACGAACTTCGCTAAAGTAAATTACATCCGAGTATTCTGTCTCAATGCTAGTGAGAAACTCTTTGAATTGTCGATGATTCAATCCACGTGATCTTATGACATTCACGGTTTTCACAACAACTGTCATCACATGGTCCATCTTTAGTTCTTTTACACATAAATTCTCTTGGTGGATTATGCAATGTGATGCAATTAATTGCTCACTTCCTTTCATTTTAACAAGCTCCGCCTTCAATAAACCAACTACTCCATTTTTTATTCCAACCATTGCCGGAGCTCCGTCTGTCGTTATTCCTGTTAGTTTTGGAAGAAAAAGCCCGTTTTCTGCCAATGCAGTTTTGATTTCATCAAAAAATGTCTGTTGCCCTAGAAGTGCTTTTCGGAGAGATTCGATCCTATCTTTCCTTAATTTTCCCTGTATCTGATCGAACTTTTCTGCATGCTGAGTCTGGTAATGCCGTCTTACATTAAATTCCTTTTTAACGGAAATTGATTGCGAGCAAACAAGACAAACGAGCATATTGTTTGATTCTACAAACAGATAATCCTATGTCCACTTATCATTAAATACTCGGTGTTCACTGTCAACTTTTCGTTTTTTTGTAATAGTGCTCATCCTCAACTGTGGTTGAAATTGCGTATTTATTTCACAAAAAAATCGATAATATTATAAACTTTTTAATATATAAACAAATTTAATTATATATAAAAATTTTTTATTTTATAAAAATATTATTTTTTAAAAACTTTAACATAAAGTTTATAATATTATCGATTTTTTTTTATAATATAAACATAAAATTATAAGTTTTGTTCATAGAGGTAGTGAACATAATTTTTGATAATTGAACTGTTGACTAAAGGAGTTTTATTGTACAACCTCACCTGCCTAATAATATGACAACAAGGGCATTAATGCATTCATTCCAGTCACACTCATCCTCACAGTTAAGAGAGAGCACTAGTACATCCTAACCTCTCCTACAGGATTGAATAAAGGCCAGCTATTAGAGTAGCAGTAGCACACCAACGAACTTGGGATCATCTTCAGCCCTGCACAATTATACGCTCTACATGAAAGTTGGAAGTTTCCTTAATAGAATATAACTAAATACTTCACAGTGAGGTGTAAATGTGGAGAGGCGTATTTGTACTAATGGTGTAGCTCTAGCGTCAACTGCATACATTCCTGAAAGCTTATCAAGGGCCTGGTTATATGGTGTGGATCAATGAACACTGGGGCCGGTCAAAAGAGGCTCGCGGGCCGTATGTTGCTCATGCCTGAGTTAGATTATGATCAAATCACCTCCTATCCACAAAGTAGGCCATTGTTAGAGCCATTTTCAAATTCGATTTATTTGTACACCCATATTAAATCAACCTATTATTCAATAAATATAATTTTAATATTCATTAGTACATTTAAATCTATAATTTTATTAAAATTTATTTTTAATATTTAAGCTTTACAGAATTGTCGATTCTGTAGCTTATTCCCAGAAATTGATTCTCAATTTGGTAGTCTCGGTAATTTTTTTGACATAAATCTCGCAGATTACCCTGGTGGTTGGTCAATAAATCCTCCATTTATCAATTTTGTTTTGGAGGATGCGGCGAAAAAGGTCATTTCTACTCTTAAATCTGGAACAAAATCATATTTCTTCTGTACTTATCCTTTGTGGAAAGATTGCGAAGGTTGGAAATTATTTGAGAATTCGTCATTTTTGGTAAAGAAATTCCACCGAGAAAATGGTTGCGTTATACAGGATGCATATGGTAAACTTATTCATCCACCAACGGGATTTAGCTTATTTTGCTTGAGTTACAAGCGCGATAACCATTTTGATATCATTGAGAAGATTATTATGAAAGTAAATATATTTGTTTTTATTTTATTTAATAGCTATTTATATATTAACCCTTTCCTGGCTAATGATGCCATATAGAATCATGATACACTCATACCTCGCTTTACGGCCTAGATACGTTCCAGGAAAGTTGGCTGCAAAGCGAAACGCCACATAACGAATCAAATACATTTTGATACAATTCCATATAAATTCAATAGGATTTTAGGCCGTAAATCGAAAAAGTGCCGTAATTAAAGTAGGCCGTTATAGCGAAAAGCCGTATAAAGAGCAGCCGTATAGCGAGGTATGAGTGTATATTTGATACACATATAGACATCTATGGACTGGTAGGTATAATGTTTTTATTTATGATCGATAAGGAAGATCTATACTTTTAATGTAAAATCATTTAATCCCGCCTTTTACCAAATAGTTTATTGATTTTGTCATTTGAAAGAAGCAAAAAGTGATTTAAAGCGCCATTTTCAACTCTTAATTCAGCCAGGAAAGGGTTAATGGAATTTGAGGTATTTTATTACATATACATTCATTCATACCATATTCAACATATTAAAGTACTTATGTCCTTTGATTATGAAGCAAGGTTTACCTTTTGTTAATTGCTCATTCATTGTTGCACTCTGGATCCTCAGTTTTATCTAAAATTCTATAGGTACCTCCGTGTTATCTTACCCCCAAAAATTAAATTATAAAATACAATTAAAATAACAATATAAAAAATTAGAGAATACATCAGTGGTTCTTAACCTTTTTAGCTACCGGCACCCCTAAAATTTTCAAACAATATTCTCGCACCCCTTACTAGAAATTATTGAGTTATATAAATTAAAAAACAAACATTATGCAAAACATATTTTTTATTAATTTTAGCTTTAATATCTTCAATTACTTGTTGTAAGATGTCTTTACTTATATCAGAAATTCTAGTACGGATTACGTCATTTGACAAAGGAATTTGTTGAAGCTTTTGTTGTGCTTCAGTACCCAACACTATTTTAGCCATTTCTAATGCACAAGGCTTTACAAGTTCTTCATCTATTGTATGTGGTTTCTTCTTCTTGGCACAGATATATGCAACTTGATAAGACGCTTGCAACAGCGGCTTTTCGTGTGATATAAATCCAAAAGTTGTGATAGTTCCACTTTTATCAAATCGAACTCGTTTAGATTTCAAACTTTCAAAATCATGGCCAGCATCTACACCACCATGCTGTTTGGTAAAATGCTCATTTAGTTTCGACGGCTTGAGATTGGCGTTTGAAAATTTATTGCAGCACAGAATACATTGTGGTCGCTGCGTTCCATCCTTCTCCGTTGTAAATGTAAAACCATAACGAACATAATCGTCATTCCAACATCGTTTCTTTGACATGGCGTAATCTAAATTAAATTTTTGAATAAAACACTAAAAAAATATTAAACTTCTATCTATTATTGCTATATTTTAGCTTACCTTTCGGATTTGACTTTAATGTACCAAATTATATTCTAATAATTAGAATATAAATATTCAACTAAACTTGTAAAATTAACTTGTATTAATTATTTTATTATTAATATTTAACTTTTAATATTCAACACAAAAATTCAAACTTGTAATAATCAACAAATTTCGAGGAAATATAAAAATCACTATAGAAACTAGAAACGCATTTGAATTTTTGTAATTGTAGAAAAAATACAAAAATTAATTTGTTTCTATATTATACAAACATATTTAAAAAATGTTTAGGGAATAAAAAATTTACTAACCAAAATGAATTTTTAAGATTAGTTTTTTATTTTGCTAGCTACACGTGAATTTGTAAAATTACAATTTTGCACCCCCAAATATTCAAGCTTGCACCCCTAAGGGGTGCGTGCACCACCGGTTAAGAACCACTGGATTAATTGATTAATTGTCGATTCTCGCGTCTGTGTGCGCTTTTTACTTTGTTGATTTGAATTGTGTGCGCACACAGACGCGGTCAATTGTGAATGTTATTAGGTGTGTTTTTTTTTGATCGATTTGGAATTTTATGGTTTTTCTGAGATTGCTAGTGAATATTGTCAGAATTTGGTTGGATTTTTTCGAGTTGGTGAGTTTTTTCGGATCGAGTTGAATTTTGAGTTGTTTTCGAATTTTTGAATTCCTGTGATTTTGCAAAATATATGATTTAAATGGAATTTTGGGTTTTTCCTCAATGAATTTAATTAACAAATCGAATGACCATGCTGTTCAATGCAACAGGGACGTTCACATATCTCAGGATGGTAAATGTGTGACGTGCAAGGATGGATTTATTGAAAGACTTCTGATAACTCAATGGAAAATAATGATGATGCCTTGAATGTTTCTAATATTATTCGTCATGTTCCTTTTGGAAATACTACAAACGAAACTGATGGTTCCTTTTTTATGACTCCAAGAGATCCTGATAACTTTAATAGTGTTTTTGGCCAACTAATATCAAATTTTGGTGGATTGCTTCCGCAGGATTTTAGATCCGATTCGTCAGATTACATATTTTTAGATCAAAGTTTTGACAAGTGTGTAACGAGTATTAAGAATCAATTTGAACAGAGTGGTCCTCCACTAGCAAATGAGGCAGATATTGAGAAATTACAAGTCAAGAAAATCACTGCAGCTAATGATACAGGTTTCATATGTCTGCCAGATTATGAGGTGGCCGATGAAGTGCATCAATAATTCTCACAACTTTCATGTTTGATCAAATGAGAATCATCGTGCAGTTTTATTATCACTTTTCTATTAATTTTTGGGTTGGAATCTTCTTAGATCATCTTATTGAATCATATAATTTGCCTAATAAGCTGACAAGTGTAATTTATCTTTATTTTCACACAAATTACTTGAACATATGGAAAATATTCCATTAATCAATAAATCCAAATAACGTTGATTGCGTAATGATTTTTAGTCGATCACCAATAATCTATTTTATTTATTTACTATATTTTTTATAAGAAAACTTCTCTTACTCTAATTTTTAGAAAAGGTAACTTAGGGAGAATTTTTATTGACAAAAGTAAAAATTAGACACTACTAATTAACAGCATGTGTGGTTTATGTATCATGGTGCCATTGTCCGTTTTTAAAGTATTAAAGAATATGTAAACAAATGTTTTATAAGAAAATGACTAAGGTGTGGTGGATTTGTGAATATTCACTCACCAGATTCGAATCCGTTAAATTTTTATCTGTGGAGAAATTTGAAGATTATTGTGCACATCAAATCAGTCGATACTTTGGATGAGTAAAAGAAGTCGAGAATCTTCAATAATGAAATGTGCTACATTGTGTGCTACATCGTGGGACATATCGAAATCTTCTGAAGATAAAATTAAATAGTATTTGTATTAATCATACTTGGTGGAATATAACTTTATAAAGACGCATTTTGAGACTCATGTTCTATCGAATTTCATTCTTGTTTTGATAAGTACTACAAACACCTAAAATTCAATACCATCTTTTTTTCAACATCCTGCACATTCTTTAGCTAGTTAGTACTTGATAAAAGTTGTATCGAAAATCTTAATAAAATTGGATATGAATATCTTTGAAACTTATTTAGTTAATAATTGTTTCAAACAATTTCATAGAAAATATAATTTCATTATTATTTTAACATTTTTAAACCAATTAAAAATTCGTATTAAATTCGTGCATTCATTTCCAATAAAAACCGATATTAAAAATGCAACAAATGGTTAATTTAATAATCAATTTACTAATAAAATAATTATATAAACTTTTGATGCAAGTTTCAAGTTTTTTTTTAAAAAAAAGAGAATTTTCTCTATGAAATAATCTTCAAACCGAGATAATATCTCAATGTCAATATCAAAATTAAAATACATTTCTTGCTCTCGGAATACTTTATAATCATTGATAAAACTTTCACCGACTAAAATCATTTCGATTACTTGATTGTGATTGTTCATTTATATATTTTATAGAATCAATCTTCTATTGCCAAGTATAAACGTTATCAGTCTTGCATTTGTTAAGTGTATGTAAAGTCATGATAGTGGAACTTTTAAACATTGAATAATGTAATCATTATCACATAAGTATTATTCGATTGTATTGGTTCAATTATGGGTTAAAAGTTGAAGTATATATTTTGAACATGAAAGAGAAAAATCATAAACATTTGAATGAGTTTTTAAGTTCTTATTTACAGATTAAAAAATAGTATTGATTGGCATAAATTAAAGAATAATTATTAAAAATATTTTGACCGATGAGCTTGTAATACAAATTTATGAGGAAAAATAATAAAATAACAAGTAAAATACAGAACTGGTGAGTCCTGAGTTGCAATACCATCCAAATTTATTACAAAGTTTGTTACAAATTCATTAACTCTTCAGTTTCATTTTAATAATAAATAATGTCACTTTTATACCATAAAATCAGTAAATTCAAAATGCAAAAATTTATACAAATAAATTAGAATAAAATAAACTTCGGATTTAATCGCTCGTTTGCAAAAACCTTTAGATAGACCAGCAAAACAGTTTTGTTTTAGTTTAACTTTTGGAAACAGTAAACATGGAAAGCAGAATATAAAAATTTAATATGAAAAAAAATAAAGAAAAGCAAAAAAAAATTTAAATGATCATTTCACAGTTTTGGCGCCCTTCGACTCGGCGCCCGGGGCGGTCGTCCCATTAGCCACCCCCTAGCTACGGCTCTGGTTCTTAGATCATATTTAAATTTTAGAATAAGACATATTCCAAATAATAATTATGTATTTCCATAACATAAATTTTTTAACACATTTTTTGATACTTAATTTAAACACTATTTTAAAATTAAAATTTTACAAGAATCCATTTATATATTTAAAATTACAATAACAATTACCATTAAATTTTTATTATTTAATATTTTACAATCAAACACATTAATTTTTTTTAAATAAACTTCATAACATTTTTAAAACTTAATGCTTCAGAGGTGCGTTCAAAATCACTACGAATTGATAAATGTTAAATAGGATCATTTTTTAGCTTTCTATACATGAACTCGCATTCAAAAACACCTATTTCCATAATTATTCATCTAATGTGCACATTTGAGTGGTTTATTAGACTATTTGAAAATTCTACTTCCTAATTCGATTTTTGAAAATATTTTTTGATTTTTTTCTGTTATTTGACATAAAACTTATCAATATTTTATTTTTGATATTTTTACAGGAAACATGGATTTTGGTAACCAAATAATATAACCAAAGATTTAATTGATTAGAAATAAAAATATTTAACAACTCTGAAATCAGTAATCATTGTACGCCTTGCCGAGAATTTCCGAATTTTGATAAATACAGCTTTTTGTTTATTATTTTGAGTGAGACTATTTTTTTATATTTTAAATGAATTTATTATTGATTTAACTCGACAAAGAAATTTTTTTGAAGGACTTTCTATTTTTCTATTTTCAGTTGAAATTTTATGTTGTAATTAGCTGATTATAAAAATTTTTTTTAACTCGAAAAGTATGCTGGAATTATAATCGATAATTTTAAAATTATTTATAATCAATTGAAAAATTTAATTTTTTAAAAAAAATTATCGACTTTAAAGCAGCGGTTTCCAACCTTTATGCTACCGCGCCTCCCCAAAAATAATTTTTTTTCTTGGCGCCTTCCCATCTTTTTTTTAATATATATAATAATATAAACACGTTTTAAACAATAATAACTTTATTACAAAAAAAATTAAAACTAAAATTAACAGAATAAAAACAAGCTTTTGCTATAACATATGAACATGTATATTTATTTGTATATTAAATTACTTACTAACCCTACGTCGATAGCGCCAATTTTTCTTACATTGTCGGTCGCATGGGATCTTTAAAGGCCCGGAGCTTAGAAAAACCGACATAACTTTTTAATTATTTAAGTTACAGGTTTGTGTGTCTTAGTAGCTGCCTAAATAACAACTACGCACTTTGCAATATATGCGTGGCTGAGTTTTCGAACGACGCCTGAGTGGAGCAGACTTTTGTTCGCGCGCGGGGTTGTAAAGACCCCATGCGACCGATTACGTTTTTTTTGCTTGAAAAAATTTATAAAACCTAGAAAAAATATCTCAAAACATTAGATTTTTCCCTTTTTTATGACTACCTGAAATATAGAAGTACTATACAAACCCTCACACGAACATAACGCCGACATATTATGCACATCATAGTAACAATATTTTACAAGAACAATCTCAAAATGAAGTTCGACGAGCTATAAAAAGATGCATACATTGTCCTCGAAATCTTGACAGAAAATATTCGATAGTATGCATTTCGTAGACACGCGGTGTCAATTTGTGTAAGCTGTTCGGAAGATCAAAATGTAGAGTGATATATTTTTTTATATGTATAGTTATAAGTATCTTGATGTTTAAAGTTAAAGAATGCCTAATATTTGACATTTCTTGTTATTATGTAAAAGAGTTTAAATTTGTTATTTTTTATTTAATAATTTTAAACTCGAAGTGCTAAAAATGATGAAAAGGTCTGTTTTCTAATAAGTTATAATTTCCATGCCAAAATAAATAACGAAATGCAAAATATGCTTTATTATCGTTAAATGTAGCAGGAAAACATAAAAAACCATGTACATATATAATAAATATATAAAATTTCGCCAAATAATATATTGGGCCTTTAAAGACTCCACGCGACCGACCCTTGGTTAAACTACATCTAACACATCAAAATTTAATGCGAAGTTTGTTGTTGTTTATTGGCACAAAGTTTATCAAATCTTGGGGGTAATGTGGAGATTGACACTCGTAACTCTTTTTCGACTATTAACCTTCGTCGATATTTGGTTTTCATTGCAGCCAGTGCCGAAAAGCCCGTTTCGCATAAATAAGACGTTACAAATGGTAGAAGTACTTGCATTGCTTTGCAATACAAAGATTCATACTCTCCACTAAGATTCATCCAAAATTGAATTATCGTTTCATTTTGAAACTTTTGTTTTAGTAGACTATCGCATGATAATTCTATCAATTTTATCAATTATTATATATTCTATCAATTACCGAAACAGAGCGTTGCAAAGGCGACAATTTTAAAATCTTCCTCTTCGGATAATTTTTATATACGAATTAAATGTATGTATAGAAATTTAATAAAAATAAAATTAAGTATTTATTTACTGAATTTTTACAGTTTCGTTACAATATGAAGTTTTATTTATTTGTAGATATTATAGTATGAAAATCATTATTTTCCCCCAAAAATTTTGGCGTCTCCCCTAGCCATAGGCCGCGCCTCCCGGGTTGGAAACCACTGCTCTAAAGTACAATCGATAGTGCTTAAAATATAAATAAATCAAATAACTGACATGTGTATATGTATCATTAAAAAATGTGACATTACATAAAACACTTTAAATCCGTTTTTAGGGAATAAAGACTTTCATGACTATTTCAGAAACTCTTGTTTACAATATTATTATAGATATGGGAAATTTTAAAACAATAAGTAAGGTCACAGAATAAAGTGTCTTCGTAAGATTGATATTTTTTAGGGAAAAGTTTTTTGAAGCATTGAATCAAGATTTAATCAATTTATAGAAATAAGGTCCCATTTAGGGAAAAGACAAAATATTTAGTTATTAAAGAAATTTACATGATTATATATTAAAAATCCGTTATATTTTCTAAATAATATTTTTAAAAATTAATATTTTTATTATAAAAACGGATTGGAAAATAAAAAAAATTAAAAAACTGCTTTTGATAAGGTGAAATTATGTGTTGGTGTAAATATTATACAGTCTTAATAATGTTAGACTCTTTTACTTAAATCATATTGATAATTTGGGTTAGGGTTATTAAGTTCTGCTATAAATTTCTTATAAATTTCTTTATTAACTCGGATTTAACGTATTTTTGTGGGAGAACGTCAAAATATATTTACTAGTAGTAAATTACTACATTTCTCACCTTATTTATAGTTGGAAGTATTTCAGATTTCAATTCTATAGAACCATCATAACTTTCAGAAATTTTAAATTCATTATTTTCCTGAACATCTGATTCTGTCACTATTTATTTCTCTCTCAAAATTTTAAGTTTTTTTTGGATAATTATTCTTACAATATAAAACGTCTTGCATCGCTAATTGAATACCATGGTCATAAAAAGCTGCTGATATCATTTTACTAACCCCTCAACCCTCTTCATGACAGAAGCGCCATCTGTAGTTATACATTTGATGACTTCTTCGAACCATAGATTACATTTTTTAAAATTTAAATGTAATAAGCCCTACACAACTTTCTGATGGAAAGGTCCCATAAATACGAAGTAATTCTAAATTCCAACATGTGTTCTGTACATGTGCATTTAATTTCAATTATCTTCTGTTTTTACCAGACGTCTACTCATCAAGTGTTAATCTAAATTCTCCTTGTTTTTAAAATCTGACAATTCCATCACTATTTCGTCACGAATATCTGTACCGTATTTTTAAACAATTTTTCGAATTTTGGGACATCAAATTTTCGAGGCAGCAATGATTTTCTCAACTCAATAGATTTAATAAAAATGCTAAATGGGAGTCCGTCAACCGCAGTCATTTTGGATAATACCACTAAGTCATCGCTTTAATTTTTAAAATAACATGATATTTTTTTTAAACTTATTCTGTGCATCAGCAGAAAATTTATTACTTGAGGAAGTGGAAGTTTCAGGGTCCGTATGCGCTACATTTTTTTAATAAGTTGTTATTTTGATCCGTTCATAGACGTGAGTGTAGTTCCCTAGTTGATCCACTACATGTTTTTATTTTATTTTCACATTTGTTACATTTTGCCAAGGTTCCCAATTTATTTCTCAAAAAATAATGCCAAACAGAATATTCCCCTAGAACGCCTTTTTTTTAACTACTTCGCATTCCATCTTTAAGGGTGATTGAAATAAAAAATATTTAGCAATCATTAAAAAACGTAAATTTTTACTATCTCTAACTGTAATTTTTACTGGTCAATATTTGATAAAATAGAATGAATTTACATTATACGATAATCCAAATATGCAACATTTTTTATCTGTATTATTTTTTATTTTTTACCACGAACAAATGAAAGTAATAGAAAAGTTGGTAATTTCTGTAAATACCAAACGAATAAAATGTAATTTAATTAAATACCGAAATGTCGGTATTTATAGGTCATTAATACCGGTATTTCGATTTCGGAAAATTGAGTGGTATTTCGGTATTCGGTAATAATACTATTATTATAAACACCAGTAACTGAACAACCAATCGATGAAGAGCCAGAGCCGGTGTTGTATGCAAACAACTAACACCTAAGAGCTTGTCTAATGTGTTTTCTTATTTTGAATTAAAAATAAACATATTTCTTAAAAATGATACCGGCGTATAATGCAGCGCTAAAGTTTCTTGAGGAATTAACTCAATCATTAGCTCTTATAAAAAAACTACAAAGGAACTGAAAGCTAAGCATTACAAACAACGTTGAACAAAATTTTTAACAGCGGAAAGTGATGATGGCAATATAGTTTTTNATTTCTTAAAAATGATACCGGCGTATAATGCAGCGCTAAAGTTTCTTGAGGAATTAACTCAATCATTAGCTCTTATAAAAACTACAAAGGAACTGAAAGCTAAGCATTACAAACAACGTTGAACAAAATTTTTAACAGCGGAAAGTGATGATGGCAATATAGTTTTTTAGTTTCAGTTTATTATTATACTTGTTATGTTTTTTATGTACATTTTTTATTTAAAAAAATTGGAACCGATCTTTTTAATTTATGTGGCTTCATATCAAAATTATTGAATCGGGAGATATTTAAATTAATATTATAAATACTAATTCAGAATTTGTGACTTTTAAAATCCCTCGCAAAGAAATTTTATTTTTTAATATTTAATTAAATTAAAATTGTTTCTTAACTTGTGGAATTCTAAAGGAAAGCGTTTATTCTGAAAATGGATTAAATGTTGAAATTTACCTTTTAAATTTATGTAGTGATTTTATTAACAAGATTAAATAAATGACATTTTTAATTTGTAAAAATTTTATATTACTTGTAAAAATAAGTAACCTTAACAGGTTTTATGGTAAATAATTTTAAGAGTTCAAAGAATTTTCATTTCCATTAAATTGAGTCCTTAAAATAATTGAGAATTGAAAGAAATTTACTATTGAATTTGTAAGAATATGATTTATTTAATGTGGATCTCATTTCTTTTTGATCTGGCCAATTGTCCATTCTAATAAAATGTGATCCGTAATTAAATTGATTGTAATTTTGTTGGTGTAAATTCTACTGAAACGCTATCTGTGATGAAAAATTTATTTTATTAGAATAAAATTTCTTTGATGATTATATTAGTTTTCTTAATCATTTATTACGGTTTTTCTATTTCGATTAAAGTTAATTTTAATGTCGAGTATTTAATGGTCATTTTTCAGTTTAATTATTTTTATGATGTCTCCGACGTTGATCTAGATTCCAGAGAATATTGTCAAGTTTGATTTAACTTAGAATGTTTTAATTTTTAAATAAACATCTACCGTATTATAAAAACATTCGTACATAAATGGTCTTACAAATGAGCAGTATGCACAGTTTTGCAGTTTAATACATATTTATGGTACTTCACAGATTGTGATTATTTTGGAAATATTTATTCAAGTTGAAATTATCAAATAGAAAAGGATATTGATGGAAAAATTCAGTAGAATAATGTTAATCATATCGTATTCACCAAAAATATTAATATTATATGAAAGATTTATTTCACATGAAATAATTTAACTTTTTAACACAGGAATTGGTTTTGTAAATTATTCCCAATATCAATGGAAAATTCATTTATTTTATTTGACACAATATTTCCCTTGTTCATTTTGAGTGAATTTTTATATTCGAGAATTTAAAAGTTTTCATTTATTCTGGGAAGCATCATGTGCTGAAATTTGGCGTTTGGGTATTATTTTTAAATAAGTAATTAAAATTCAAGTGAAAATAAAATTTTAATTTAGTGGAATAAATTATTCTAGTATTATTTATCGATATTGACAAATATTCGAGTCTAGAAGTAAGTCATCAGTTGGAACCTAAACAACCTTGGCAATAGGATGCAAACATGATTTACTATGTGATTGTAACTGTCATTGCATCTGGGTCAAATTTGAATTAAACATCACGTGTCCACAAAGTTTTCGGTCGTAGATTCTCAGAAAGCTTCAATTGCAAATATTAACAGGGGTGTCGTATATTTAGGTTCTACAAAACAAATAGAGAAAGTTGACTGTCGTTCGTTATTCATTTGAGCTGGTACTTGAGTGTCTGTGATTATTTCTATACAAAATGTTAAGTCCGCGTTGGTAATGCATAGTGACCGTTAAAATCATAGTCATACTATTACTCCATATGGAAAGGGATACGCGCTCTCTAAATAGCCTCAATCGGTCGAAATCTATTTCGTTGCTCGTTTAGTCTCAGCACGTCTGCAAATATTTGTGATTAAAAAAAATACCACGCGATGAAATATAATTATTAAAGTAGTCAATCGTGCTTTCTTTACCCAGACATTCCTCTAGCATGAAGATTTCTGGAAGCTGGTCGAGGACTTGATGTTCTAAGCGGTGGCGCTTCTTGAGTCGTTTTTTTCGGCTGGGTTTGGTTTTCTTTGGAGTTTAAGTTTGCACTTTAGCAGATGTTGTGGCCTCGGGCTGATATATAACTCCTCTCCGCTATTCTTAGGTTCGGTATATGACGCTGGAGTTTGACCTCAAAATACAATGTCATTAGTGCCCGGCTTTGTTGACTTATCATGAGTCGATTTGCTAAACTTTATGTGATCAGGTTTTCACTTGTCTATTTGATGCTGTCTTGAAGTGCTGTCAGTTTTCGTCTCGATTCGTATATTGTTAAATTTCGAGAACCTAGAGTTAGATAATTTGATGCGTTTTGAAGAACCTGTCACTTGAAAACAATATTATATTAACACAACACCCTTCGCCCCACCTACTCAAGCAGTCTTATTCATTCCTACTCTATTTAAATGTATCGTAAGCTTCCTCAGTTTCTATTCTTGGTCGCCCTCGGCTTATTACTCTGTGGTTTAATAGCTGTGGTAAAGTATGTTCGCATTTCAACTTTTATTCTTATGTAAAGTGTGGAATTTATTATAATTAAATTTAAAGTTACTCTGATTAAATTGTTTGGATTCTTAAATTTAAAATTTGAAAAGCGGGTCAGATGCGGATGAGATGATGGGGAAGGTCATGACGAAGATGCATTTATCAGATTATGTTCAGAAAGGGTCGATGATTAATTAAGGGAAACCAAAGCCAAGCAAACCAAGAGTGAAGTTAACAAAGGCGAAGATGGAAACCATTATCATGACAACATAAGTAATGTCGAAAACGAGAAAAGATTATCACAAGGGAAACATACGGTGGAACAATTAATTATTTTCTTCGACGACGAGACAACGAAAAAGGCTATGAGGCATAGATTGTTAAGGAGAGACGACTTAGTTTAAAGTCCATAAATCAATGTGATTATTTTAACTATATAACGGAACTCAAATTTAGAAACAATTGGCATTTTGCCACAGATAAGGACGAAGACTTCGACACTGGGATTAATGGGAAAATTAAAGTCAGGAGAAAGAATTAACGAAAAGGAAAATAAAAGAATCAAGTTAAGTCAGACGATTAAAGAAAATCGGTGATTATTGTTTTAGAACTTGCAGAACCAAAGCAGTCAGAACGAGACTTATTTAATAGTCAGAATAGGCATTTTATTGCGATTTTCTGAGTTATGTAAATTGTAGAACATAGGAATTGGAGTGCAAATATACGTTGAGTATTGGTTATCTAATTGTTTTTACAGAACACATATGGAGTCAGACATACCGACTTTAATATTTATTTATTTGAAATTTCAACAAAATTAAAATATAAAATTGTTCCTTTACAACGATGTTAATCATGTATCCTATAATTAAAATGATAGTGTGCCACCAGAATTAATTTGATTGGCGTGCATTCGTGTCGGAAATATTGCGATTAGTTTTTATTAAATGATAATGCGTCGTTGAAACGTTTCAAATTAAATAGATTATTATTATTTGATTGACCTTAGATTTTATTTTACAAATACCATGACTATTAAGTGATCATCATACCATCAGTGCGAAATCTTCTCGAAGATGTGTTATTAATTTTATAATTATAATTTTGTTAAATTAATTACATTTCGTTTTTTATTTTTTTATTAAATTTTTTAATTTATTGATTTGGGAATTCCCATAGTGCTAAAATTAACTTTAATAACCCCATCTCCCAATGATATTACCGTGAACAGTAGGAATCTATTTTTAGTAACACTCCGTTTGATTACTTTACATTAACCACCCAGTATCGGGAAATGAAACCGTACTACGTCCCTCACACACCTTATCCATAAAGATCTATAACAGCAGCCTTTCAATAACTATACGATAATTCTTGTTCCCAAGGAAAAAATCAATCGCATAACCTATACATGTTTCCACTAAAGTAGATAAAACCCAACTCGAGGTTCGAGCAGAGCTCTGAACGTTATACTTCAGCTCCATACGATTGACTTCGGTAGTAAAATAAAAATCGATGAACAAGTAAAATTGTTGGGGTTCAACAAGAGAGGTACAAAATGAGGTGAAAAATCAATATTCACAATAAAAATTTAAAGTACAAAATATTAATTAAAAAAATTCAAAAAACAAAAATGAATATTTTCCGGGGGAAACTGGTATGGCGGATGCCGAATAATGAGACGAGTTCAACTATAATAAAATAAAATTAATGGGGTCCCTAGTAGGAATGAATTACAAAAAAACAAAATTTAATTAACTAATGGAGAACCCGAGCTAATGGGAAACCTGAGCTAATGGAGAACCCGAGACAATGGAAAACCCAAGCGATTTGAGAGAACCTGAATTATCAATCAAATTAGGATAGGCAATTAAATCAACCGACTAAAATTAAATTGAGGGCGAGCCGTCAAACTAGACGAGCTAATTCCTCCACGCAATTGGAGCGACAAGAGGAAGCTCGGGGGAAGTTGGATCCAGACTAATTTGACAAAATAAAATAAATTACAAAATGGGTATAAAAGCGACCGACAAGAAAACAGAATTACCAGTTGGTCGAAGAAAAAGAAACAACAAGTTTAGCTAGAGTGACAAAGAATACTTTGAAGTTAGTACCAATTGAATAATATAAATCGAACGTATCAGAAAGGGACATCTCCCGTTGGAAGATTTATCCCTGAGTAAGATTCTAGTTGTATTGAAAAGTGCAGACCAAAAAAAAGGTTGTATCAAGTGTGGCTGAATTAATAAAAAGTGTAACCAAAGTGTAACTGTATTAGTTTCAAATAAAGATTTTTGTGTTGGATTTTTACTGAATTTCGAAAAGAACACAAAGGAGACGGACAGAGATATCAACTTAACAAAATACCCAACAAAATAAACATTAAACTATAAAATTTAAAAATACCGGGTTGGTATTAAAATGGCATTAAAACAAGAAAACAGATTACCAAATTTAATTTTTTTTTATTTTTAATCAATAATGTTTGAGATAGCATTAGAATTTAATTAAATTAGATCTCAATTTTAGAAGTTTAATTACTGTTCTAATTTAACCATTTCTAATCTTACTAATTAATAAATAATACTTACATAGTATATTATGTCATAAAATTCCTTCCATATTAATATTGTCCAAAGGAGACTGTTGACGAGTAGAAAGAAGCGATGTGGTCAAAAGCGTACTGGTTTATTAGGGGCATTAATTATTGAAGGGCAGTGTTTGCTGTATATTATAATTTAGCCATGGTCGAACAAACGAAGCGCCGTATGATGATCAAGGACAGGGTTTCGTCCACTGATTTAGCTCATGGGTCTACCACCGACAGCAATGAAGGTTCACCATCTTCATAATATTAATAATAATAATAATAATAATAATAATAATAATAATAATAATAATAATAATAATAATAATAATAATAATAATAATAATAAATTTTATTCAAGGGCATAGTCCAGTTTAGCCACTTGAACGCTCGAGAAATGTATCTGACTCTATTTCGCTACTTATCTCAGTGGTAAAAATTGTCAGTTAACACTGAGATAAATTCAATTTTACCAACCAAATTTTATTCAAGACCATTTCCCTCGCTATCCTAAAGGTTTCCCGTTTAAAATCTATATCCTCGGATGCGGAACGAAAACCGCTCCCAACGCCCTAAAACATTCTTTATTACATGAGGGACGGGTTACTATAGATGATTTTAGGAGGAATGAATAGATCCCAATTTTGTTTGTAAAATGTGTCTATCGGCCACTTGAGAGGGGTAAGAATTTTTTGCAAGTTATCATGTAACAGGGTGATGAGGCTGGACCTCTAGATTTTGTATCTCAGACTGAAGTGCGTTTCCGAAGTTGTTCGGGTGAAGCGTATAGAATCTATACTATAGATAAATGTTGCTTTCTCTCGTCGAAGCTCCTGATGAGAAATCTTAAATGACGAATTGAAATTTCTACTTCGATTTATGATTTCTATCTACAAGGGTATTTTTCGGTGATGTGCATTCTAGTTTCGTTGGAGAGTCTCCTTCGCATACTACCAAGCACGATTTTGTGGTAATTGACTCCAATTCGCAGTTTTTTTTACAAATTAGCCAGTCAGAGAAAATGAAAAATAACACTTTAAACATAATAAAATCAATGAACAATATTTACTGGTTTGCACAGAATTTCAATAGATGTTGGAAGACGCTAAATGACGGTTAATCGTATAAATAAATTCCAGAAATGAAAATTTTTCGTCAACGACTTGATTGGGATTAAAAATATACATTGAGTTGATTTGGATGAGTAAAAATTTATTAGGAAAAGGTTTGATGAAATAAATACAATTAAAATTTTCAGTTTTAAAAAAATGATCAACAGTTTTTGAATTACAAAGTGATAACAAAATTTTTTAAATAAAAAGTTGTAAATATATTGTTGAGGCGTCGCTTTTTTAGGTGTCGCTTTTTTAGGCGTCGCTATTTTGTAATTTGACTCGGCCAATCAGAATCGATCATGTGTGGTTTTCGATCGTTTTATTATGTTTTTCGGATTTTAAATTCCAATCAATCTGGTTGGTTGATTTTAATTTTTTGTTTAAATTAATTTAAATTACTTCTTATTTATTTCTTTTTCTTATTTCAGACTTGTCGATCAATCGCCTTTTTATATCAGTCTTGCTCTTTGAACAAAACGATATTTTTTGCTCTTTGTGTCTTTTGGCGCTTTCATTTGTTATTATGCGTTTAAAAATGTGTTCCGTGTGTGACTGCTTGCGGTTATTTTTTATTAATTGGGTGTTACTTATTAATTACTTTTTGTTTTTCTTAGTCCTATTTTGTATGCTGTGTGGTGGTGTCTCAACAGAATATTCAATTTTTGTTTTAATTGTTAAAAAATAATAAATTTGGCTGTTTAAATATACTTTTAAAAATTTTCATAAAAATTGGGTTTTGTATAGTGGTGGGCCGACTTTTGATTTAGAAATCGGAATTGACCGCATTCGTATTTTTACAGATTAATCGGCATCCGGCACGGACAGGCCTACCGATCCAAATAGTTTTAAAACTTGTTAATATAATAAATCATAAAATTATAAATAAGTATTGAGCGTTAAATACGTTTATAATACATTCTTTCATGTATAGTTACATTATCATGACTAATAAAAATATTAAACAACAAATAAAATTGATCAAAACAAACACTTCTTTATTATTACATTATGGTTTCAATTACATAAAAATTTCCATAAATAAAATCTCGCTCTCGTGAGATCTCCGACTATGACAATAAACGGTCTGTGTGTTATTTGAAACAGAGCAGCACTAACCGAGGCTTGTAATAAATATTGTTCAGGAGCAACATGTCTGGCTGTACATGAAGCAGAGATCGAATTACTAAGAGCTTTTAATAAAAAAATGCTTTCAAGGCAGATTAATCAAGATTAAAATATAAATCCACCAGTGAGCTAGCGCCAACAATAATTTTATTAAACTTCAGGCCAATTACTGTCTTCACTGATCAATCTAGAATCTAGATTAAAAAAATATAAATACACCAATCAATAGGGCTTGCAGCCTTGCACCAGCAATTTGTATTAGACATAAAATCCATATTTAAAGATCATTCAAATATTTTAAGAAGATTCTAAAGTTCATTTAATATTACAGTAGCTGATAAAATATTATAAAATTAAATAACTAAAACTAGAAATGTCAACGCCAATAAGTAAAATTTGGAAGTATTTTGAAATCAACTCTATTGATGAGAGTAAGGCAAATTGTCTAATATGCAGGAATAAACTCAAACGAATTGGGGGATGACCCACGTTCTTATGGCACAAGTGGACTAATAAATCACTTTCGTTCTTAACACTCTGAAGAATATTGTGAATATTCTGGAATTTGCAATTAGGCCAGGAAAAGAAAATTAGAAGATGACAAAGCACAGCAGTCGCTATCAAAAAACCCGAAAATACACACATTGAAACAGTTGATTTTAAAGAATAAACCGTTTGAAGCCAACGATTCACATCAGTTGATCATCAACAAACGAATTGCGGAAATGATGGCATCAGACATTCTACCATTCAGCTTGGTGAGTAATGTTGGATTTCCACGATTATTAAATGAACTCGAACCACGCTATGTCATTCCAGAGCGTACAACTTTTTCCAGATATTTAGTTACTGACATGTACATGGCTGTATGAGCCAAATTCAAGGGTTAGTCGATAATGCTATCTACATAAGTTTTACCTTTGATACATGGACTAGCAAAAACAATTTGAACGGTTTTTTTATCTCTAACAGCACACTGAATCGGAAATTAATTTTTTTATCACTACGAAATCTGGAAGGAAGTCACACTGGTCGGCTACTTGCTGATACTCTCATTAGCATGTTGGATGAATGGAAAATTACCGGAACTAAAATGGGCATTTTGGTGAGAGATAACGGAACCAACATGGTTACGGCAGGTGAGCTATCTGGTCTGACTCATATGGGATGCTACATCATACTATTCAGCTTGTGGTAACTCGTGGATTGAAATCTCAGAAATCTGTGATGGATGCAATAAAAACAGCTCGGGCATTAGTTGGTCACTTCCGACATTCAACATTAGCCACCAACAAACTTGAGACAATCCAATCTAATCCGGATGGATCGTTTTTCCCTGAACATTGGCTCACTCAAGACGTACAAACCAGGTGGAACTCGACGTTCTACATGCTAGAAAGACTCTTAAAACAAAAACGAGCGATTGCTGTGTACTACCAAAAAAATGCTGAAGTCAAAAGTTTGAAAGCAAATGAGTGGAATTTATTGGGAAAAAATGGAAACTCTACGACCATTCGAGCAGGAAACTCGAAATGCCAGCTTTTCGAATGCAACAGTAAGCATGATAATTCCTAGCATTAAAGTTCGGCAGGCTACACTTCGAAGACCTGCACGGGCTGGAGACGATATAGGGATACAAACTATGTGATCAGAAATACTACAGGATTTATGTTCACGTTTTATTGAGATAGAACAAAATAAAAAATTTGTTTTATCGACTTTTCTCGATCCGACGTATAAATTAGCAATGCTTAATGTGGACGCTCAACAGTTTGCCAAAGATGGTCTGACTAAGTGGCGTACCAAGGATTTCTGGGCCCTTGTGCAGATTTTGGGACGCACACAAATATTTGTCGAACGAAGTGATCCGAGGAACCAAACCATAGGCAGGCTTGGGGGAGGTGATTAGCAACTCTCTGAGTAAATTTGCGCATTTTAAACAGAAATAGTAGCGTTTCGGTTGGGGGTGTTGGTATTTTGTTACTTCTCGGTATTCTCTGTATATAGAATGGCACATGCCAGGTACCATCATGAAATAATGACACTAATTGTTGTTATTGTCACTAATCCTCATTGTCACTAGTCCTCATGCACATAAAAAAAACCCAACGTCAAGTCAAGCAAATAATTTAATAGATGAATGGGTGAGTGACATGTTTTTTACAACTATATCCAATATAGATTCCTAATAATATTAAATGTATAAACAGTCCAAACTGTTGGTGCTGTCTTATAAAAAACAAAACACGCCAAAGCGATGCTTTGTTTTGATGACATCGGGGAATTTATAATGCTCGAACCGTTATAAGTTTTTTACTAATTTTTCGTCCTGGGCCCTTGTGCCGTGCACAACCTGCACAACCTATTGCTACGCCACTGGTCTGACTAAAGAGATGCTGCGTGAAATCGAAAACATAGCCATGGTAGCATCTTCATCAACAGCACCAGAAGTTGCGAATGCCATTGTTGTGACGTCCTCATTGGATTCGTACTACAATGAATTGCTCGGAGCAAAAACAATTGAACCCACTCCTGCTGATGAACTAGAATATCAGAAAGAAATAAATGCTTATTTGGCCGAATCTCGTCAAGAAGTAATCCATCAATAATTTATTGGAAAAAAAACATCTGGTCTTTCCCATTCTAGCTGCTGTTGCTAAGCGATATTGTACGATCACCATCTAGCGTCGACAGTGAGCGAACGTTTGGCACAGCAGTAAGCATCTGTGATGACCTACGTTCAAGACTGACGGCCAAGAAAACGGAGATGCTTTTATTTCTTCTGTTGGGGTCACACCTCGGCTGACTACTCTACAATATTGGCGGGTCTAAGGGTTGATTGTCCATCTCGAATAAAAAGTAATACCGCTTTGTCAACCTGGGGTGAAGCCCCACATAACTTTCCTCCAACATAGTGCCCGTGAATTACTTCACGTTGGTACTGCACTATGCAGGCGAGACGCCAGCAAGCAGGTGAGCTTCTGCCTTAAAACTACTACTTGTTGACGCCTCGACTTCTCATTCACGACTGCCGATAGAAGGGCTTACGTCCATCTCATTATACTACCGCTTGTCAGAATTTTCGCGAAAACCAACCGGGAATTATTCCTTAGCTCTCGAAGACGCTTTAGTTAACCTATCTACTCAAAGGCGGCCTATTCATAAACAGCAAAAATATATAACAACAAAATTTATTAATTTCAACAATTAAACACAGGGATTTAACGGTACACCTCACGAACGTTTTGTCGAAAGAAAAGAGAGAACACCCCATCACAGGTAGTTGACTTCGCCACCGGTTTCAGAAATGCCGCTGTGGTCCTCTACTCTTCCCATTCAGTATCGGCGAGTAACTCGTCTAGATTGAAGAATTCAGAGGCATTGTCCTCCCACGTCACGCCAGCTGCTGATATGATGCGCGCTGGGGGTCCTACTGTCAAATCGATGGACACGCGCGAACTGCTATCATTGGTTGAGTTTTCTATCGATGGGAGGTTTGGCCTTGTGGATGCACGCTCGCGCTGTCTCTTTTTACGTTCCGCGCGAGATAATTGTTTGCGCTTGGATTTACTCGTAGATGCGACTTGCTGAAGCGCAGCGGGTACAAAGATGTTGGCAGCGGAGGTCTTACTAGTACCAGTGATGACGACGTCCGGTCGCATAGGTGATAGTTCAGTTTCCACGCAGTCTCGACATGGTCTCTTGAACGGTGGAGACGGATTTGATGAAGGGTTATGATGAGGCGGGAAGATGTTATCGGCCTCTTTGATGGGAATCTGTACGATTTTTGGGTGGTAGCTGCTTGCACGTAGACTTTGTGCAGCGCTTCTGACTGTTCTTTAATCAGGCTTCTCTGGGCACGGCTTTCCGAGATGAGCGCGTCCCGACAATGCTCACTACGAAGGAGCTTCTTTTGAGTTTCCTTCATCTGAGCGGGGGTGAACCAAGTGCCCTCCAGCTCATCTATCTTCTTTTTGTAGCGCCCGATTTGGGTTTGAAGATCCTTTATTATTGCGTTTTTATCCGCGCAAGACAAGCAAGGACGTAAGGCGAATTTTGTAGTTGGTAGCATAATTGATCAACTGTAAAATAAAGAGCTATAACGAAGTAGTAAATCTTTTATATGAATAGGATCGCAGGTCGAATGAGGTTGATTAGTCGCTGTCAGCAGTTAGCGGGTATTCGGAATAAGTAGGGGAATGGATTTCCCTCCTAGACAATTTTATAATATCGCTTTTATTTGACGAATAGTTCATTAAAGGGATAGCCTTTGACAATGCAAATAAACCTTTAACTTAGGGATTGAGAAGGTTTATTAATTACTAAATTGCCCTATGATTGTTGATCTAAAAACACATCTGATTATTAAACAGTACATTTGTGTAGTTTTCAAAACCCTCTTGCTTATCATTTAAAATATTTACCCTGGTTATTCAAAATGTTATTATTCGCGAACCCGAATTAATTTACCTATTATTTAAAATGATTATTAGTCGTGCGTTAGGTCACTCGTAACCCTTAAATTGACAATTTCTGACTCTATTATAAATGCTCGGTTTTAGTTTTCCATCGGTTGTTAGGAGGTCACAATTGTCCCTAATTAATTTAGCAATGTTCGTTACCGCTCAGATTATCGAATTTAAATCATACCTGCCTACAATTATTCACTTAGTAATCCTGTTACCCTTTAAATTATTTAGTTCAAATCATAATTGCCCATAATTATTAATTTAGCCACCCTGTGATTAGTTAGATTTAATTTATTCGAAAATTTTTGATGAGTGGTTTGCGAAATGCTTACTACATGTAGTTAATTTTCGTTGATCGCATTGTAACACAAAAATCTACGAGAGCCATCAGCCGTTGTTCATGGAACTACTATGACGAGTAATCAACATACCGTCGTTATCAATCGTACTACTAGGATCTACACTAAATACGGCATATGGACCACGGACTACTACGATTAGCCCTGCACATGCTGCGTGATCATCATCTGTCCTCATGTGTATTTCTCGAGTAATTCTAACGCGGGTGTTGCTACCCATAGTCCTGTTAGTGTGCCTACTCAATGTGGAATTTATCTGCACTCGCACATCATATGGACAAATTCTCAACCGTTCAATTTTCATGCCAATTCTCTCGCTTGGATTTTTTGGAATTAGTTACTATGTTTGGAGCCTTTCCTCAACTCTAGATGTTACTGGATGCAAGAAATTCTACGATTCAACTCCCTACTCTACGTGGATATAATTTCGACGACAGCCATCCCGATGTGATGGTGTGGGAACTACTGAACGATATTTGTGGTCTGCTAGTAAGTAGAAATTCAATCAACCAATTATCAGGAGTTATGTTTTGAGTTTTAAATAAAGGTTATTTGTGCACTAGAACTTTATTTATTTTACCGAAGATGAAGAGCTATAGAATTCGTCCTGATTAACCAAACCTAAGTGCGGAATTTAGTACGATGTTAAAGTCAAAGAGGACTGATTACGACGATGCTAGCAAAGAGTTAGTCTCAGGATCGCATGGTTCCTCAGGCTAGAAATCGAAGACATAAGATCGTTGTAGATGTAGCGTCCACCTCAATCACTGTGCATTTAGGCATCCGTTCTAAATTCATGCCCATAGTCTAAGTCGCTTTTCCTCATTCTGTCTAATTTTGAGTCAATCCTTCAGCGATTGGACCCGTGAAGAAGCCTTCACATTTCGGCCCAATCTAGCTGCGTGATTGAAGAACCTCAGATCCACCGGCTGAGCTCCCGAAGGCACCTCACACCATGATCTGGGGTTCCTCAACTCCACGTTTCTCGAAAATGTTAGATTCATAAAATCATCATTCATAAAATATGTATTTATAATAAACAACAAAAAAAAATAAAACTTCTAAATAAATTCCTTTATTTCCACTCATTAAAATTACTAGCTGAATTACTAAATGTTAACACTGGAATCAAATGAAGAGAACGTTTGACTCATATCAAGATTTTAAATAATATAAATCATTACTTTTAACTTAGAAATAGGGTGATATAAAAATAAAGAACTCCTTACCCTTGTGATCGAGGTTGAGGCTGAGTCAAAATTGCGTCGATTATAACTTTAAGATTAGTCCGTCTAAATTGGTTACGAAGTTCAATTTATCCTTGATTTACTGTGCTCTCGAATAGTTGGATTAATTTGCTGAAGTGTTCTGACTCTTGAATATATTTACCTATAAAAGTTGTTGAATGAACGGTAGTTAAAAATTTCACTTACCTATAAAAGTTGTTGAATGAACGGTAATCTTAATGATTTTTGTGCCGGTTTATATAGTGATTTTTTATTTACGCGGACCAATCAGAGTTGAGTACCGCTTATTTCTACTAATTTAATATAATTTTCTTGTTTTTAGGTTGGTTTTCCTTATTTTCTTTATTTTTAATATGTTTTCCTATTTATTTCCTTAATTTCCTTATTATTTCTTGAATTCCTCTTTATTTATTTGTCAACTTGTTGTTCTATTTTAGTCTTTTCTTAATTTTATTTTTTGTTTTAATTCTTATGTCTTAATTATTATTTTCCTTATATCTTATTCTGTTTTATTTCTGATTTCATTTATTTTATTTTGATTTCCCTTAATGTTCTGCTTTCCTATTTTCTTATTTTTCAACGATTAAATTTTCGACTCAGCCCAACACTTCAAAAGAATCTTGAAGTCATAAATTTCGACTATAGACTTTTCTAAATTTGGCTAGCATTCAATTTTTTTACTCTATGTTATGTTCTGTTCAATATTATAGTATATTATATTTACCGCTTAAACAAATTTAACAAAACATATCAAGAAATAGATTACACGTTTTTATTAGTTAATAATTAAAATTTTTATAAATAATAAATGTTGTTAATTGTATTTAAAAAAAATTGTTTTATATAAAAAATGAATGGAGAATGTGCACAGTGCAAGGAAAATAATTGATGATTTCATTGTTGATTTCCGCGATCATCCCGCGGTAGACCTAGATAAGAAAACAGCTTTAGTTAAATCATTGAAAATTGCCGAAATTCCGATTAATGGGATCGGTATCGGAATCGGTAAAAAATCAAAATCGGCCCACCCCTAGTTTTGTAAAAAATAAAATCAAAATCAAAATCAAAATAGAAATTAGAGAATTGAGATCATTTAAAAAAAATTATTTTTGACTGGGAAACTTTGTTATGATGGAAAACAATTGAAGTGTCAATAAATTAAGGGTTATATGTAATAACAGCTCCCCTAATTGCAGTTAAACAATTAACATTAAAAAGCAATTAAAAATCAATTAAATTAATTACAATTAATTACATAAATATAAAAAAACCAAAATGTTCATGGATATATTTGAAACTTGCTTAGCTTGGATTTTAGAACACAACCTCCTCCAACAACACAATTCATGCAGAATTTGTGGTCAATTTCTTCGTTTATTTGGAGATGAAGAAGCAGAATGGGACCCGCGTAAGCGAATTGCAGAGTTATATAGATGAATGTCTACGAAGAAAACATTTTCGAGAATTTGGTGTTTTTTTGGAATTTGATTTGGTTGCTTTCAATAAATTGATTTTACTTTTATTTTGTGTTATTTTTTAATTTTCTTATTGTTTCAAAAACTTATTAAAAAATAATTAAATTTTTTTCTAATTTTACACACTACTGACTAATTTATAAGTAATTTATAATTTATAATGCAAAAACTAACCGGATGTCGTTTGATACTTTCATATTTAATATTTTCAAAGTTTTCAATGAACTTTTATAATATCCTTTAAAAATATAATAGAAATATTAATGAATATTATACGAATTTCATTAGTATATATTTATTATTACAAATAAATCATATGTAATTTCTAGTTGAAGTAAACACGAAAACAAATGATAAGTTTGATGATAATTTGCAAAATTAAATGACAATAGTAAATGACAATAGTAAAGCTTAAATGATGATGACATAATGTTTCGTTTATTTAATATATCTCGCCACAATTATCAAATGGAATATTAGATTCAGAGCTGAAAACATTGAAAAGCCAAACAATCCTGCAATCAATTTGTGATAAAAACTGTAGGGGTGAAACATCGTTAGATATTGTAATGTGTTTGTCACAACCAATAAGAAAATGAATAAGCAACCCCCTTCAACGGCAATTGTAAATAAAACCATGTATTTGCTATAATTTCTGTTTAACTTCATTTTAATTCCACAGGATCCCACGGCTATTAGGAGAATGCCTATAATAAACGAGAAAATCAATTGAGCTATGTAATATACCGCCATATATCTCATAATTATTATTCCATATATCAAGAATCCAATTTGAAATGACCCAATAAACATCAACATTGTACTGAGAGCAACATTTAGGACATGAGTTTTTGAAGATATTTGATTTCTTTCTTCTGTATAACACGATATGCCCGATTTAGGTCCAAAACCAATGACGTGTTGTTCATTATTCAACAATGGGGCTTGCATATTGTCCGTTATGTAGTTTTCAACTTCTAAAAGTGCTGGATCTCCAATTTTGTACGACTTACTATTCATTTTACTAATCAATTTTAAGAATAATTACTATTACTGTTGTTGATAAAATTTATACAATACAATTTTTATTTCTCTACAAACCAGCTTATCAAATTTATTTTCTACAAATTTGTACTCTACACACAACTACACACAAACAGCGTTTCTTCAATTTTGTATTGATTTATTTGTAGACATTGTGTGCATAATTACAGACTTATTCTATTAGGCATTGATATTGATTTTGATACAATTCAAATGTTACAATGTTACAAATGGTAAGCACAATTTGATTGATGTCTGGTATATGTTAGATAAGCATAACAGTGCAATAAAATATGAGTCTTAATTCAATGTGGAACTCAATGTGCTCATATGTTCTTGTTGTGCTACTCCGTTTTCAATATCAATTTGTTTAAATGATTAAATAATTTAGAACTCTCTGTATCCGGTAAAGATAAAATTTATATTGTTTAAGTATATTCTCAATAGTTTGGGTGTGACAGTTTCAATAGTTTGAATTATTTTCTAAAAAAAATCATTTTTCTTTTCTTTATTATCAATATTTGTTGGTGATTTTGTGAAATATTGCTTCCTATTATCAATTTTTTAAATTAATGGGTGGAATTTCGGCATAATTTCTTCTGGGAATTGTATTTCCATTATTAGTCATTATAATGCCTTTAGTAAGACTTACTAACATTATTAACATAACTCGTAGAACCAAGAAAGTCTTTATAACATTTGTAACATGTTTAGTTCCTTCTATGTTCTGTTATTGAACTTCTATACCCTTCAAAAGCCTAGCGTTTGATTTTAGTCAGTACATTCATATTATATATTTTTAGGTAAAATGTTGTATTAGGGCTTTAATTGATGTTTTTCATTGTCTCAAAGAGTTTCCATGGTATCCGGACGATTCATCCAGTGGACTGTTCATTTAGTGGACTATTCGTCCCCAGACGATTCATCCACGGACTGTTCATCCAATTTTAAAGAAATAAAAAAATTAATTAATTTACAAATTTACTAACATATTTAAATCAAAGGAACTAAAAAAGAACTAAATAGATTTTAATAGTTGAACAAAGTGTTAACTGTGCGACAAATGTGTAATTGTCCTAAGATATATAGACACATTTGTTCTTCCGTAACCCTGCAAAAGAACGTCTGACTCTGATAATCAAGTCACGATATTTCTTGACGCCAATTTCCTGGGTTCCAGTAGCTCAATTCCGCCATTAGACGATCGTAGGTTGCTAGATTGCTGCTGGATTGACTCCGTTGATGACAATGCAACTTGACGATGACGAAGGAGAGTGCGGTGCAGAGATGTTTTCTTCGGTAAGGCTATCAACACACGTGGACCCAGATCACCCATAACCGCACCAGAAGACGAACTTGGTGTTGCTATAGTTTCTGTCATTTTATTCTTCATGTCTGTGATGGCTTTCCGTGCAAGTGCCGTTGCGACATTACCGTTGTGAGTGTGGTCCGGTGACTGATTCTCAATGATAACGTCGTCTTCATTTGTTGAAAGTTGGGCTTTGCAAGTGAAAACCTGGTATTTGCAACAACGCCATTGTGTTTGTCCATTTGCGTTTTCTCATTTTCTCCAGTATTCATAGTTACAAAATTACTACTAATTAAAAACAAAATTATTAATGATTGTCTATTATTGTATTTTTAGTTCCTTTGATTTGAATATGTTTAATACTTAAATTATTTAGTTTTAATTAAATACAAGTTAGTACAGTATAATTATTATACCATTCTAAGTATTATTTCGCTTAAATTTGTAAATTAATTTATTTTTATTTTTTTATTTATTTTTTCTAATATAAAATTAATATTTTGGATGAACAGTCCTCGGACGAATCGTCCGGGGACGAATAGTCCTAGAACCAGTTCCCATAGATCGTCCCGTTTGTCATGACGATCTTCCCCCAAGTAATTTTATTTATTTATTTATAAATTTGTTATTTAGGTATCCTCAACAGTTGCTGATGTGCGGTACAGTCATGAATGTGTCTAAATAATTTAAATTATTAACTTTAATCTGGTTAGAGTTAAATTATATTTTACACTAACATAATTATTGTGCCGAAAATTTGTGTTCAAATTTATTTTAACTAATGAATATATTTACAATAGAAAAGGAAATATCAGATTTTACTGATATTAAATTTAATCATCAAATTTATTTCAAATTCTCTTAAAATATTAAACATATTTTTAAAATTCCTAAAAATATGACTGTTTCAAATAAGTTAATGGAAGAAAATTGTTTTAGTAATTAAAGATTAACAGTTTTGAAAATAGTATAAATAAATAATATTTTGAAAATTTGAATGCTATTTGAAGTTGATTGATTGTCAAGAAAAATTTTAAAAATGAATAATTAATAAAATAGGTAAAATTTTGTTTTTGAAACCATAGAAGATTTTTGATACGTTATTGATATATCCGTACTCAATTTTGTCTTAATAAGTTTAGGCTATTTTAGCAATTCAATATTTTGATGTTTATATATTTATATACTTTAGATGAATATTAATATACCTATATTATTGGCTAATTCCAATAATAAAGTTATTATAACATCATCGAATGTCCCTAACAAACCTACTGCTAATTTGAGACTTATTCAGAATTCAAGTTCAACGCCAACTAATGGTTCACCTCAAATTTCAACTAATCAGGTCCCAAATAAAGATCATGAATTTTTTAAAAAATATTCCAAAGAAATATTCATTAAATTTCGAGGTTCAGAGTGTGAAAAACGAATTGATATCTTACAATTTAATAATGATGGCAGTTTAGAGCAAAATTTAAATACTAAAGAAATGTTTTTGCAAAGAGATAGAACGCAAAAAATTAAAACAAGTCAAGGACCGATTTTTGGTGCCGGAACGGAATTTTGTAAAGAGGCTCGTGATGAGGCATGGCAACGTAAATTTGCACTCTATAAAAAGAAAATTGAATCAAAAGATCCCATCAATCTATCAATTGGACGTGGAAGAAACGTAAAAAAATATAAAGCGGTTAAAGAAAGCATGTCTGAAAATTCACAATATTGTGTTTTCATTCGCAGCAGCAACGACTGTTTCGAAGCGGTGTCGGTGAAGGATTGGTATAAAATGCAGCCGGAAGTCGTTTCACGATTTCCAAAATTAGAAGATTCCATAGAAGAATATAATAAGGTGGCGAAGAAAACCGAAGCGACTTCGATCATATTTTCTAAGCGCTATCTCACTGAGGTTGATGAAGTAACAACGGCAAAGAAATTCAGAAGACACTCAGATGAAGAATCAGATGTTTATCATGGACCAGGATTGATTATTACGAACAATGATCGGGACATTTTCTCAGATACGACAGATGACGAAGAGAAGGAAGTGATGAAGAAAAAGAAAAATGCCGCCATTCTGAGCAAAATAAGATTGGGTAAAGAAAGATATTACGAAGAGAGTGATGTGGATGATCATCAAGGGGATGAGGTAGATTATATGACTCATTCATCATCTGATGAGGACAATTTGCCTGAAATGGAAAAGGAAAAAATTTATACAGTGAATAATGTTGATGAAGAAGCAAATAGTAAATCAGGTTAATTAACTCATTTGGTTTAATTAATAAATTAATTATCATTTAATTTTCCATAATTTAGATATTAATTTTTTTTATTTTTAATAATTATTATTTTTATTATAATATTATTATTTTAATTTTTTCATTATTATGATTTTAAGTTTATCTTGAAACTTTCGGTAAAATTTTCTGCATAATTAATTACTCCATAAATATATTGTTTTAGATAATTACATAACTTTTAAGTCTAAAAATATTTCTAATTCTATAAAGGAAATAATGAATTTTTAGTTTGACCAACATTTTGAAAATATAAATTATCTTATACGACATTTGTCACAAATATATATTTATTTCATAAAATCATGTTATTCCACAAAAAGAATTTTAATAATCCATTTTTATAATAGAAAAATATATATATGGCATTTCAAAAAAACTTATTTAATATATATTGATTAATATTTATTCATAATCAATTTAATATTCAATTATAAATATTGGGTTTGGTTTATTGCAGTAAAATTTCTTTAATTACTTGCGTGTGTGAATTTCTTTCATAATTTGCATTGAATCATGACGTTTTTTCCTTAGTATTGAGCATATTTTTTAATCTTGCTTCTAATTTACTGTATTTTGAGAGATTTAAAAGAGTTGTTGAAAATGGGTTTATCCCAATAAAAGTTCGGATAAAAAAAAGCTAGTCCATATATCTTTTTTTAATCACTATGCATTCACGATTCGATATAGATTTATCAGCGCCTTTATTGGCGTATACCGTTGAAATCATGATAGTCCTCACCCAATTTGATAAGGGAATTTTCGTAAATTACGTAACGCTAAAAATCAACTTTTTGTCCCCCCGCCCCTTGTACCAAATCATAACAAATTCTGAATCCCCTCCCCCTTGTCGCGTAACGTAAAAAAAATTTAAAGTTCATATTTTGATAAAATATTTTTTTAAAATCAAGTTTAACTTATTTTCATTTAATTTGTTCTCATCATTTTTCAATATTTTATAAAATTATTCGTTCTCCAATCGGCACTGAAAATGTTTATCTAAGCTTATTACTGGAATATTTCCTTCCTCGACTGATTGTAAGATTATCGCATTGACAAAGTCTAAATAATTTTCGTCGATCCATTTGCATGTTTCACAATTCCAACTGATTCTTTATTGCAACCATAAATTCATCATTTCGTTTCTGGAGGACTCTTTTTGGCTGGATTCTTGATTTAATCATATATTTTTCTTTTGTGTGTATCTTGCGGTGATTATGGGCCAAGTACTTGACAGTAATAGAATTATTGATTAATTAAACAAAAAATAAGCATGGATCTTTAAGGTTTTTTCCATTTTATGCTTCTATTTCAATAAATTTCCACTTAATAAAAGCTGTTCATCGTGCTTTTGTTCTTTTATTTTAAGTAAATCCTAGCCATATATTCACAAACTGCCCATCAATATATTTGCCCAATTTTGGTCAATTAGTAATGTCCGAATTTTTGGTAGGAATTAAAAACAATTAAAAAACAGAATTTTTTTTAAATATTGATGTTTTTGATCAGACTTTCTGACATATAAACACATGCCTTATAATATTTTCTTTCAGAATTGTCCATCTTTTAATAATGGTATGTGTGACCTTGCATTATCTTGGTAGAAAACTACTTCTTTTCTATTGGCAAACTCTAATCGTTTTTCTTCATTGTTTTCCTTTAGTTCATTTGATTGATTAAGTGACAAACTCATAAAACACTACGTGGTGTACTGTAAATCTTTACAATTCTGCTTGACATATAAATTGACCGGCTTTACAAATGGTTAACGAGGCTGATTATAGTTTACACTAATATCTTTTTCGTATGATTTTATCATTAATGCTGGGTAGCCTCGGCAGCGGGTAGCTTTTTTTTTCAATTCATCATTAAATTTGGTTAATAAAGCAACATGCTCTTTTATGATCGATTTTACTTTTTGTAAATAGTTGATTGATATGATACCTTGAGAATCCTAGAAAACAGAGGCTATGAATTTGCTCGCTGCTGGTATTGTTTTTACCTTTTTTGGTGTACGCTAAATGGGTTATTCTTTTGTTTCTGATGTGTAATGATGAATCCAACAGTCTATAAATAGTGAAAAAACGT
>CAUHTR010007251.1:0-110002 GCA_959609185.1 Schmidtea polychroa | reverse complement strand
TAGTGAAAAACGTACGTTTGTTTGTTATCAATCAATGCCAATATGTTTTTATCGACCTATATTCAGAGAGTTTCTTAAATATGATTAGTGTTGAATCTTCTCTGCTTAAATTCTCAATAGCTAATTTTACAGGCTTCATCGTCTCTAGTAAATCTGTTAAGGCGTTGAAATCTACATTATAAACTAAATTTAAATCTGCGTTAAATTCCAATAAATTCTTTCTGATTTTATAAATTGCTCAAGCATTGTTGGAACTAAGTTCCAATTGAGCTCAATTTCTCGTTCAAAAAGAGCTTTGATTTTCGATTGAAAAATATGATTTCGAACAGTTGATAGTTTTATGAGCTTGCGAGAGTTCTTAAGTAAATCATGGTAGTTGGTATTATCTTCATTCTAACTAGGGATCGCTTCAAAATCGTTGCTTTCATCACAAAACATAATTTTCGTCCTGATCATCATTGCAGGTGTCGCTCGAGTTTTCAGTATCAGATTTTTTCTTTAAAAACGTATCACACTTCAAGATGCAGGCCATGATAAAAGAAAAATTGGCCAATGACATTGATATGTCGAATATACTTTTTGTTAACTGAGCTCCAAATCTTTTCCTATCGATATTCCAACTTATATGTTGTTTTATTATTTCAACCATATCGAGAACAGTACATAAACCGAAAATTCGAACTAATCCCGTTTTTTATGTGATATTATCAGTTTTATCATGACAGTTAACTCCGACATATCTTCGTCCTCTTAAAGTAGTAACTTCGTCGACAGTCATGCTGTTTCACTTTTTTGGAAACTTTCAATTTAATTTGTGTTGATCATATTTCCCTGCTTTTCATTAAAATCTTAATGCAAAATGTTTCATTACATCGCTTCATTAGCCGGCAAATGGAAGTAACTCGAATAACCTGTAAATAGTTAGAATATTGTGGGATCTATAGTCAACTCTTTTTGATATGACTTAGTATATTGTTGTTGTATTAGTTTGAATTTTGTTTTTTTTTCGTGGATCTCAGCAGATGCATAAAAATTATCGGGTATTGTCAATAATCTTACGAGCAATTGATTTTTGAGATATTCACATTAATTATATATCATTTTAAAATGTTAAAGTCGGAAAATGTGTAACATGATGCATATAATAAAATCATTATTTTCATTTTTATCGATTTTTTATATTATAATGTTTATAATATTTTTTGGTAAATATTAAAGACGCAAATTTATAAGCTTTAATTCTGCTGTACTTATATTTTAATTTTTTTATTTATTCCAACTTTTTTTTAATAATCAGATGATGAATTATCAAATATGGATGAAGAAGCAAATGCTAATGGAAATACAGAAGAAAATGACACTAAAATCGTAAAAGAAATCGAAGTCGAAAGCAATGGCGATTCCGATTCAAGTAATGATTCCAGTCCAATGTCATCCATGGATGAAAGTGATGATGAAGACAGCAGCACGGTTCTCAAACAGAAATTAAGCACTACAATCAACAAGAATATCGCTAGTCAAATGAAGTTAAATTCACGTTCTCAATCAAAACAATCTCTCTCATTTCGATGATGTTTCTCGAAAATTTAAGCAGGATATCTCTCAAAACAATCGAATCATTCAGGAAATGTATAAATATCTCAACAGGAAACCGATTTCTAAATCAAATCTATTCAAAAAGCTCATTTTAAAAAAGTTGCTTTCTAATGAATCTCAGAAAATGTTCGACAGCCTTTTGGACAAAATCAACACAATTACCCATATCGTTAATGGGGAAAAGCTTTTCAGTATAAATAATTGAGGAGACATCGACTACTGTTTTTGTTTGCATTTACACTTTCATATTTTATTGATTGTTAGTTTTTTTTCAAAATTTTTACTATTAAATGAATTTAAGTCTTATTTTTTAAATTTTCAGTTTATTTTTAAATTAAAATTAAATCAGGAGTTCCCGATCTTTTTATGGACATATCTGTTTAATTCAAGATAGTAAAATCAATACTTTGTTGATAACATGCGTGTACAGGTTGTTTTTTAGGTAACAGAAGTTCCTGGAAAGTTTAAAAGGATTCGCGACAATTTTTACCATAATGTTCCAATGAAACTTATCAGCAATATAGAAAATATCGTCACACCTATGAATAACAAATTTGCGTGACAAAAAGAAAATCATAAACATATATTTATACCAAATTACAAACCAATACTTTTATTAAATAAACTCTATAAAAATAAACACCAAATAAATATGAAATTGTATTTTAAAAAACATACAAAAATTCAATTCATTTCATAAATTAAAATATTTTTTGCCTTGTATATCTTTAGCAACAGCTTTAAGTTGGTCCAGGCAATGGTAAAATAATTTTTTTGATTCATCGTTGTTTTCTAATAAATTTTTCTTCATTAAAATTTTAAATAAATCTTTAACATAAATTGGCTTTCTAGTTAAGTGCTTGCGCAATTCTTGTAGGATTTCATTTAATTTGGGATTAGATAATTTTACTCTTTTGCTATCATTTTGAGAGCTGGAACTGTCATGGAGTGGCCGTTTTAATGCGGCACTGACTAAATTATTGTTGTAATCGCTTTTACTGAGCATTTTTGGTGTATCATCTTCAGATTCTGTATAATCACTATTATCATTGTCATCATCATCGTCGTCGTCATCATCATCCTCAATAATTTGAGTTTCTTCAACCTTTTCATCTTTTTTACCCTCTTCCTCGTCAGATTGATCAGATAACTTTTCAGGATTTTCTTCAAGTAAAGCAGCTTCTTGATCAACGTCTACTGCTTCATATAATTTTTCCTTTTCTCCGTCAGACAAGACATCTTCATCACACGAAGAATCACTCATGTAATCTACTTCGTCTCCTTGATGGTCATCAACATCACTCTCACCAGCGTGAGCATCACCTTGACCATGTCGCTTGCGTTGGAAAACTGTATCCTTTTTTCGTTTATTTAATATTTGTTTTTCTTGAATTTCTGAATCTGATAATTCTTTGTCTTCATTACCGAATTCAATATCATTTTTGTGGACTTCTTTTTCTTCAACTTTATATTTCTCTGTAAACTTTTTTGAAGAATTATCCAAAATTTGACCTTTCCTAAGTTGATCTCGTTCAGATTCTTCAATGCTATTGATATCAAGTTTTATAAAAGGGTTAATTTTATACCAATTTAGTAAAGGGTAAGCCTCAAAAAGAGATTCCGACTTTCGAACAAATACCAAATACTGAGAATTCGGATTCATTTCTTGTGGAGCAGTTTTAAATTTTTTTTGAGCGTTGGCTTTATCAATGGTAATTGTATATGTAGTTGGGACATCTGCTTCAACTTTTGTGTACTTTTGCTGCCTCTTAAATGAACTTCCCATACCAAATTCTGGTTCACCGTTGTTTCTTGAACCTCTTTTGTTGATTATTTGTTGAAGAAACATCGGTTTTTCACTAAAATTATAGTTCGAAGTAGAATCGTCCATAAATTGTAAAATATCCAATTGGCGATCAGTAGGTTTCGTAAATTTAACAAATAACTGCTTCGAGTGATCCTTTGTATATTCATTGTTTGGCACAACTTTAATGAAATTGTTTACATTTGCATTAGAGTTTGTAATTTTAATTGTATTGCGATTAAAACTATTATTCATGATTAAGAATTTAAAAGGTATACTTTGATCAGATTATTTAAACAAATACCAAAGTTTTTAATCAGTAACCTATATTGTTTATTAAATTATGAATAATATTTTTTTATTAAATTCTAAACTATTATTATTAATTCATATATCAGAAGCATTCATAATTTTTTGTTTCTTTTCGATCTCATAGCATTTTTGATGTTTTATTTATGTTCATTGTGATTATAAATGGAAAAATTGAATTTATTATGTAACAAAAATAATTGATTTTATGTTTTATAGTTATTAAAGTAAACTTGTATTCAAATCAAATTTTATCAATTTCTAATAATAGTTCAACAATGAGCATTATAAAATTCAAATAAATTACAAACAAAAAACTATTGCGATTATCAGATAACTTTCAAAACTATGATTAAATTAGGTTTTATAAATTTATAATAATGTTATTTATAGATGTCTAAAGTTCTAAAGGGTCATTTTACACATAAGTTGAATTTCAATTGAACTAGTGAGTTTTGATTACCGAAAGTTTTTGCCATTGATATGGTGATAACGTTTGTGTGGTTACCTAAGACATAAAAACTTACTATTGTAATGGAAAAGCTTATCACTACTGATGTCAGTACTGATAACTATGGCTTATTGAGTGTTAAATAAGGTGTTCTTGTTTTAGATGTTGCTGCTCAGTGTATTTTTTGGATAATTTTAGTTTTTCACATTTAACCCGATGAACCTATGTCTACTACACCTTATAGCAGCAGTTTCCCACCTTCATGCTACCGTGCCTCCCCAAAAAATATTTTCATGGCGCCTCCTCATCTTTTATTTTAATATATATAATAATATAAACACGTTTTAAACAATAATAACTTTATTACAAAAAAATTAAAACTACAATTAACAGAATAAAAACAAGGTTTTGCTATAACATATGAACATGTATATTTATTTGCTTATTAAATTATTAATTAACCCTACGTCGGTAGCGCCCATTTTCCTTACATCGTCGGTCGCGTGGGGTCTTTAAAGACCCGGAGCTTAGAAAAACCGACATAAAATTTTAATTATTTAAGTTACAGGTTTGTGTGTTTCAGTAGCTTCCTAAATAACAAGTACGTACTTTGCAATATATGCGCGGCTGAGTTTTCGCACGACGCCTGAGTAGAGCAGATTTTTGTTCGCGCGTGGGCTTGTAAAGACCCCACGCGACCGATTACGTTTTTTTTGCTTGAAAAAATTTATAAAACCTAGAAAAAATACCTCAAAACATTAGATTTTTCCCTTTTTGATGACAAACTGAAATGTAGAAGTATTATACAAACCCTCAAACAAACACAACGCCGACATATTATGCACTTAATAGTAACAATATTTTACAATATTAAAAATATTCGACAGTATTGCGAGTTTTCATGCGGTAAAAAAATTTAAACTCTTTTACATAATAACAAGAAAATGTCAAATTCCAGGCATTCTTTACCTTTAAACATCAAGATACTTATAATTATATATATATAAAAAAAATGTATCACTCTACATTTTGATCTTCCGAACAGCTTACACAATTGGTGCCGCGTGTCTAGGGCATATTTTACCTCTGATTATTTTCATTTTCAATTGGCACTTATATTTACTTAAAATTCACTAGTGAATTAGTAAAGATATCGATGCTTTTTATGTATTTACTTCTTCATTGTCAGTTTTTTAATAAATATAATGTGAATTAATACCCTATCTCTCAACGTGAGGTGGTCTGTATGGACATACCTATCTACTTGTTACCTTTTTCGTAATATGAATAATTTACATAGTCATATAAATTTTATTTAAAAAATATCTAGACAAAATAGTATTCTTTTATTTAAACATATATTAATTGTATAATTTTATAAAACATATTGGGAATTCAAATTATGCAAACATGATAATTGGAATAACATTTAATTGATTGTAAATTCATGATTGAAATTTGTAGCGGATGTTGCTGCAAATCGAATGAGCTATAAATATTTGAAATCCATGGTGAAGATTTCTATAAAATCAAAAAATTTCTTTTTTAGTATACCCATTACCCTCGCGGGGTGGGCGGCATTTTCCCTTTGGTGTTACTGGCTTACAACATACGAAGTATACCGATTCAATAATCACAAATTTATTTGTTTTTGGTGGAAAAACTATTAGAAAACTTCAAGCTAACTTATTGCAGTTGCTTTTAGAGAAAGACCAGTATCATAAACGGCCGAGCTGTTGAAACAGAGTTGCCGTGAAATGGATCAATGTGACTAAAACTTCCTGAGATATGCAAGATGCTGTTAGTGAACCAGTTACTATAGGAACAGTCGAGCTGCGACAAAATTGAACTTAGAGCGTACACATTAAAAATATTTCAATTAGAGACTGAGCTTAAACAATAAAGAAGTGACGGTGAAAAAGCTTAACCAGAGATATAAACGATCAATGCTAATATCATAAAAATGTCAACCCAGGTGTAATTTTGATATATTTCCGTCTTCTTCATACTCCAATCGGATTACACTTGTCATTGACTATTTATCAATATATACGGTATTAAATTGAACAAAAAAGAATTACAAAATTTGTTTAACACATTCTCTACGTACAAACTATTTTTATTTTAACTCAGTGATCGAAAATCTGGTCGAACTTTACGAAAAGGTTGTAAATAGTAAATACATTATTGATTGATTCATCATTTCCATTTTTTTAAAAATAATTTTTTTTTAAAAGTAAAAACACACGAATCAAATTATTCAAATCTCATTTTTGAACAACAAAATCTTCGAAAAATATAATTTATAAAATTAATCTTATAATGCATCAATAAAATCAATTCAAAATTAATGAATTTATAATATTATATATATTTTTTATTTTATTAATTTAAAGTGCATCTTAAATTCAACGTGTTCCAAAAAACGTGAAATTTTTTCAAATGTGCAATTTGGAGTCTAATCAAAGTAATTTGGATGAAAACTGTCTAACAAAAACAACTGGTGCTGTTAAAGTGAGACCGAATAAAGTCAAGATCAGGTTAGTAAATTTGCCATGAGATTGTTCATTAAATTTATTATTTAATTAGTTCATCAAATTTAGAGGGTATAATTGGTTCTAGTAGAATGGTAATAATGATAGATTATATAAAAAATCGTCCTCGTAAAGTCATACTTGACACTAATTGTGATGTTAGTAACATAGTTGAATAAGTAAATAAAACATTAATCTCTTAGAATTCTAAATTCAATCTCAACAAAATTAAAGAACATCAATTATTGTCTGAAATTGTTTTCGGAAATTTTAGTCTTTCGTCAAAAGCAAACGGATTTAAACTTCATATTATTAAGTAAATTTCGATAAAATAATTATCTTAAATTAATTTTGAATCCATCGTTTCAGAAATCCTTCAAAAATGATAGTTTCGAAGCTTTTTAATACTGCTTTTAATTCAATGTTTTTTGATAATAATTCTTTATCTCGTAAAGTGTCGCCAGACTCAGGCAAAAATCAGTAAGTCAATCCTATTGTTGTTTAATTAAATTTCTATTTCTAGTATTACAATTATAAAATTTATTAATTAATTTTTAAAATTAATAAATTTTACATTGAATCAATTAATTAATTTTATTTTAATTTAAATTATTTTAATGAAAATACTTTAAAAATCTATCGAATTGTTATTAATAAGTACGAAATAGTGTTAAACGAGAAGGATGGAGGGGGAATAACCTCTAAATTGTTATGGTGATAAATTGTAAACGTAAATTTGATTTTAAAAATCACTATTAATTGAATAATTAAAAATAAAATATAATTAATTATCTTATTAATCTTGTATGGTGCTAATTAATACCATACAAACCATCCTTAAAATATTGCTGCAGTTATTCACGAATTCATTAAATATAATTAACAAACTTGAAACATTTTTCCGATTCGAAGTCTTTTATAACTAATGTTCCTTCCAATTAGCATGGGCACCTGCAGAAATATTTTAGAAATTTTTAACATAAGACACTTTAAAACTTGACATATTCCGAAGACACCTGTTGCTGCCAAATGCCCCCATCGCAAGCTCCTTAGTCTCCAATTCGCAATTTGGGAGTCTGAACAGTCTTGTTCGAATCTACAACCGTCAAAGTACCGCCAGTGTTATTAGGACATGACGTGGACAATATGTTACATATAGGGCCTCTTTTTAGCTGCATTGGATAACGTTTTAGCTACATCTGAACGCTCAAGGAAAAAAATTACGAAACTGCTATAGATTTCAGTGTTTTCATATATTTAAAAGTTTTCCTCTTATCAATATTTATATAATAATTTCCATTTCCTATGACCGATTACCGAAGATAAATATGTTGGAACCCAGAGATATAAAAAGCTGAGAATAAGACTTTTGAATAGGACTTTTAAATATGTCTTGTATCCTGAATATAAATTTTGATGCAAAATTTAATTAAGTTGAAATTTGGTTGTTACAAATTTTTTATAAGAATTAACTTGAGCACGAATGTAAAAGAATTAAAACCTCATGATTTTCACAAAGCATTTTTCTTTTGAGTTTAATTTCATTTGAATGGTTAACATATTTTCTTGAAGTTTCCTGCATTTTTTGTAAAAAAAATCTTAATCCTGAAATTTCTGAAACACGACTTTAAAGCCATAGTACATAGGTATATTTGCACAATTAAAAGAGGTCAGTTGGTTGTTCATGTATGAATACAATATTTTTGATAATATTGTATCTGAGCATGACATTGTCATTAATTTTAATTATAATGATAATACATGTAATGCAATTTTGCCATTTTAATGTAATTTGAATAGGTTTAGAAATAAATCCAATTATATTTGATATTTTAAAATATGATAAAATTGTTGTAAGATCTAGCTCCGGTGCTTTGATTAAGGCCCTTGTTGAACACGGCAGCCAAGATTAGCAGAATGAGTTGGGATTTATTACAGGAATTATGCAACAAGTTATGCAATTATGATCAAATGTCTTAATGATAAATATCAATAGAGAAGTAAACTTATTAGTAGTGTGAATAATATAAAACAATATGTTGTGTTCTAAGTGACAGATAAGATTTTTCATACCCTAAAAAGGAATAAATTACTTAAAACGTTTATTATAAAATTTAGAATTTATTCAAAAATTAAAAAAAGCATGAAAATTAAACAGACACATTCCAAATTTCTATGAATTCTAACCATTGTATCTAGGGAAGAACTTTACTGAAACGGATAATCTTTTGGTAATTAATTTTAGAAAATTTAATGCCAAATTCTCCAATAAATGTTTCTGTTTTCCGGTACCTTAAATACTATTTGAAAATTAAGTTTTAAGATCAAACTTTCATTGTCATACGACATAATTTTACATGCATTTCTGTCTGAATGGTTAATTAAATGGATTAATTGTGGTTAATTGTGTTTGCCGAGAACTTTAAAAACATTTGCTCTTACTATTTTTAACTAGCGTATTTTCGACACCATAAATATCAATAAATTCCATATGATTTTAATCCAAATTTTTTTATTTGTTATTATAAATTATGATAAATAAAAAAACGGAAATTTTGATCCAGAACTTGGATTCAGTTCCCAATTTTTTTTTGGTATTTAACCTCTACCTAATATTATTCCATATATATATATATATGGTGGTGGACAATAATACTAAAGATAAATTGAAGTAATATTTGAATTACGTATAGTTTATTGTATGTAATTTTTCAAAAGTTTTATTTTTTCGATATTTTGAGCATCAAGCATGGGCGTCCGCAGGAATTTTTCCAAGGTGGGGACAAAAATATTTTTTTTACCAAGTAGACTATTCTCTTGGGGAAGGGAGTTGAAAAAAAATGCATGTGTATAATAAATATTTGGCGGCATTATACAAAATAGGACTTTTTTTTCGTTTATTTACAAAATAGAACACTTAAAACCAGAATGTCAGTCAATATTGAAATTTTTTATAAAAATAAGATGATTTGAAATCATTGATTTCCAGTTATAATTAATAACATTAAAAAAACAGGAAGCCTCTTTAAATTAAATTTTTTTATTAATTTTTTTTGTCTTGGGTTTTTCCAACATTGTTTGAGCGTATCTATTAAAATGTGTTTAAATTAATGGAAAAATAAAATGGTTTGGTAAATTCAAGGGGGTACTCCCCCCCCCCCCCCTTACGGACGCCCATTGGCATCAAGTCCAATTATTTGAAAATTGCATTCCTCCAACATTCCAAGAAATTTCACGTTGTTATCAACTTATATCATTATAGCCAAATTCTCATATAATTTTACCATTTAATTCTCTCATTTTTAATTGTGAATTCCCCGTATTATTTTTATCATTTGTTATCGGCATTCCAGCCAATCAAATTACAGCATATAAATATAGTAATAAATATTCATGTAAGCGTTATCTAAATTCGATTGCAAAGACGTTTTCATTTTTAATACCTATTTTTTAGTTTAAATTACTCGAAATTAGTTTTAAAAAACTCGAACTTGAAAACAGATTTGACTATTGAAATTATGATATATTTTTCAAATTTTAGAAAGATTAAATGAAACAATTAATGAAATAAATTTTTTGGGAAATTCATTAACCGAATTTTATAAATTTACATATACAAGATTGTTCGTAGGAATGAGCCAAAAGAATATTTTGTAAATTATGTAATTGAATGAAAAGTAAAATACTTCCTCTGTCCGAAAATATGGTGTACATTAAAAAAAGTGGGATTAACGAAAATAATATTATTTTGGTCTTTTTTTGTTTTTATTTCTAAACAAATGATTGTTAAGCAACCAGTAAACAAATGGCACGCAAATTTTGCTATAATAAAATGGCGAATTTTAATCAAAATTTTGTTGAATTGAAAGGAAGAAGTTTCTAATCAAAGTAACTGACACTTAACCAGCGTAATGGTATACTCCAAAAATTGTATGGCGCTATTTATATTGTTAATATAATGTTCAATAGAAGTTGTGGAAGCATCTACTTCCTTGTTAAATAAATACTTTGTATTATGTATAAAAAATTCTAATTAATTAAACTTGTAAATGTATATCATATTTTCAGACAAGAAAAAATCAAAATATATACCATATTATTGGAAGCAGGGAATAATAATTAATTAATTAAAACAAGTTTTTATAAAACAGATTATTTTAAATAGTTCAAATAAACAAAAACAAAGTTGTTGATTTGGTAATGCCATTTCAAAAAATTGATTGAATTATATTGGGTGGTTCGCGGAGATATTTAATTCTGAAAAAGAAAAAGCACAGCTGTTCCAACGTATTTTATTATCATTGTTGTGATTATTATCACTTTGTGGCAACAGAATATATATGTTCAACACAAAAATTTGTTTCATTGAGAAGTTATAGCCGGGTTAACTTGTTATTGGGTAGACAAGAAATGCGCATATCAATGTGCAAGAAGAGAAAAACTTTAGCCAGTATTTAGTTGTTAGTTGCCAGTTAAAGCATATTGAAAATTGAATTAATAATAAAAATAAAAATTGGTATAGGAACTCTAATTAACTTGCGGAATACGTATACAAAATTTATTAAAATCAAATTAAAATATCTTCAAATACGAAATATACGGATGGATACGATTAGAAAACTCTAAATACACCGTGGTAATCAAAGGATTGCATGATAAATGTGCATATTCCAAAAGTTAATAAGTCTATATATATATATATATATATATATATATATATATATATATATATATATATATATATATATATATATATATATATATATATATATATATATATATATATATACATATTGAGAATTATTATTTAATACTAAAGAGTCAAGGAATCATAGTAAATATAAGCTTGTTTAGTATTTTAATATTTTGTTTTAGTATTTAAAAAAACCCGAAAATATATATAATCAGCGCCGGTTTGAGATAATTATACGCCCCAGGCGAAAATTATAAAAAGCGCCCTATTTTAAAAATTAGGTACAAAAATTATGATAAAATAAAAAAGTTTAACAAAAAACAATCCATTTATTACTTTATTTCATTTTTTTTCGATTGACATATATAAAAAAAACAGAATTTATAAGAATGATTTTTTCCTGGCTTTCATGTCTGCAAATTTTCTATTGCTGCCTCCAAATTTAGGTTTGCTACAACATTATTTCAATTGAAATAATGGCCAAATTATTCAACCTATCTTCCGTCATAGTAGATCGCAAATACGTTTTTATTAGTTTTAATTACTAAAACTTCTTTCACCACTCGTAACACTAACAGGAATTGTTACGAGGATTCGTAAAGCCACCCACAGATTTGGTACTGTACTTTTCAAATTATTATCATTGATAAATTGTAAACATATTAAAGGATCTTTAACATCATCTGGTACCAATTGCTTCAATGATTCGATTTCCTCGCACAATTCTATTCCATTTATATCACTACTGGCCTCATTTGTTAATTTCAGATGTAAATCTTTGCAACTCTTCAGCAAATCACAACGATTTTTATTATTGTGAATATTGAACAAAAAACCCCACGAATCTTCGAAATCTTTCATTTGCTGAAACCTTTCTGATATAGATATCAACGATTGATCCAGCATAACATTAAAAACATGATTTTTATAATATTTTCTGGGTCATTTACATCTGGAGTTTCATCATCACACTCATAACTAAATTGTTTTTGTCGCCTTCTGATTCTTACAGCTTTAAATTGTGCGTTCACGTTTAATAGCGCAGCGAGATCTTTGGCCGATTTTAAAGCATCAGAAAAACCGGAGTCTCTATAATTTTCTAGAAATATCTTACAATTCCGAAGAAGCTCGATGGCGTTACTCATATCAAATGTAGCTTTTTGCATGGATTTGCTGACAATATTAAATTTTGACAAAAGTACGTACCAGACAGATAATGTTAACAAAAACTCGAAATCTTCTATTTTTTCAGATAAAGAGCTAGCTTCTGAAACAACTGCAGCATCTAATATTGTGTCTTGCAACTCATTTAATGCGTTTCTAATTTCCGTGATTTCAAACATAATTGCTTTAATGCATTCGATTCTACATTCCCACCTCGTTTCACTTAAAGGTTTAGGATTTAATGATTTAATATGTTTTTTCAATATATTCCATCGTCCAACAGATGCAGCAAACAAAGTATAAATTCTTTGAACATATCCGAAAAACTTTATGCACATTATTGAAGAAGAAACACTATCACCAATTAGTAGGTTAATTGAGTGACAACCGCAAGGCATAAAAAACGCTCTTGGATTTTCTTTTAAAATTCTAGCTTGCACTCCTTTAATTTTACCTTCATATTAGCGCCGTTATCATATCCTTGGCCTCTACAGTTTGCTAATTCCAAATTGAATTCTTCTAAACTTTCAGAAATATCATCATATAATCCTTTTCCAGTAGAATCAAAAACTGGTTTAAAGGATACAAAATGCTCTTTTATTTCCATATCCTCAACATCATAAAATCTTAACGTTATGGAGAGCTGTTCGATATGGCTTATGTCAGGTGTGCAGTCTAAAATAATCGAAAAATATTTCGATTTACGAACAGAATCCAAAATATGACTTCTTGTCATATCACCAAGTGTACTTATTAATTCGTTTTGTATAGTTTTTCCACAATAATGAACATGAATTTCTTGTGAGACCACCCTGCGCAAATGCTCATTTAATGGTAAATCAAATTTTCCTAGAAGTTCAACAAGGCCTAAAAAATTTCCATTATGCGGAACAAATAACTTATCACAAGAACCCCGAAATGCTAAATTATTTTTGACAAAAATAATGTTATGTTTATTAATCTTTCTAGTACCTTTTTCCATTTATATTTTTCTTGGACTATCAAAGACTGCAAATTCTTATCAATAGTTTTTATTGCCCTTTAATCTTAATCGAGTTTCTATCCAGTTTTTTTCACATTTTAAATGTGAAACTGACCGTTCGTGCATTTTCAAGCTGTCGTGAATATTTTTCCAATTCCATAAACCAGATTTGGCTAGATTTGACCTACCTGATGGATCAAAAAGTTTGCAAAAAAAAACAAAATACAGAATTTTTGGATTCTGAATAGTGCAACCATTTTCTTAGGAATTTTTCACCATTACTTATTTGACGATAAAAAAGCGAATTGGAAAAGCTTCGATTATTTCATCTCTTGGATAAATATGTTGTTGATTACACCTTTCTTCGTTTCCATATAAGTCAGTTACAACTATATGGTCAATTTCCGTATGTTTTAAATTTTGTGGCCATAGCCCAATATCATTATAATTTAAAATATTTTCAAATACAGAATGAGTTGAATCACAAGGAACAATTATTTCAGTTCCGTGAGAAGACATTAAATTATCCTCATTGATAATATTACAATTTTCAGCTTCTGATGACACATTACCTATATCGTCCTCTGAGCTTGAAGATGTTGACTCGAAATGTTGATTATCATCGGCTACTGATTTACTGGAATTAAAATATTTCAATATTTTATCGTGCTTATCAGCTTGTTGTTGTCTATTTATTTTTCGTTTCCGATATTCATACCCACTCAATTTTTTTGGTGGCATCTTAGCTATGGCATAAATTTATATAAATATAATACACTATAATATTATTAATAATGTTATTATCATGAAAGTATCATCAATTGGACTATGTTACCGATTCGAAAATTTTCTAATTTTAGTGTCAACACTTAATAGCAAACAACAGCTTTATTATTAATCCTCATTAAAGTATTACAATTTTCATCGTTGAAATAACAAATGTAGCAAAGATAATCGTGGAAATTATTTACAAATGAAGATGCAACCATATAAATTGCCTAACTATATTTTTTACATTTTAAAATCAGACTGTCACTCTCTTGAGTATAAATACCAATTTTGAATCCAAGAAAACGAATACATTCAATAAAGGTCTTTTATTGAGTTTGACGGGATTTTATTGGGATAATCCGTTTTGTCGAATAAGAAATATGAAACTGCTTCCCTAGGATGCTGTTAGAACTGACTTCTTACAGCAATAATGTAGATCCATTCATGACAAGATTTAAAACCAGCCTCAACAGTTCTTTATGGTTATATTAGAGCTAAAATATCAAAAAAATAAAACTGTATTCCAAGATTTTGTCCCAACCTGTATAATGGTGACTAATCGAAGGGTAAATCAAAATTCGATGGACTGATGATCCCTATACTATGTTCAATGACCACAATAACAAGCTCAATTTTTGTTTTCTAGGCTTATGAAAATTTTCATGTTATTGTTAAAAATGAAGTTATATATTTCAGGAATGACTATATCCAGTGATGACTAGATTAGTCCATTTTTCTTTAAAAACATTATCACTACAGAAAATTATTTAAATAAAGTGGCATACGCAAGTTACACGATCACGCTAGGGTCTAAGAATAAAGGGTCATACACCCGAATACTGTAGAAAATTCCAATTGAATGCGAATATCTGTATTAAATCTCAGTTACTTCGGAATTAGCAACTGCATTGTGATTTTTTGAATTGTTTATAATTTTTATAACAAATTCTATTAATATCCATTACACTCAGAACAAACTTTCTATTAGTAAACGGGGCCCTGGATTTTTTTACCTACTGGTCATATACTCACTGTCTATATTTTTCAGTATAGTTTTTTCATGAATATGGTTTTCGTTTTTTAGTATGACTACTCCTACTGTTTAAATATAAAATGCTAATTAATCCTATTTTTTAAAATTTATATTGCAAAATTTAAAATAATTGGAAAAATTTAACTGAATGTGATATATTGACTCATCTCCATACTATTACTTGGTAGTTACAACGTGCCAGACTGACATGAATACTTTTTGTGTTACAGAGGTTAATAGAAGGTTAAATAAACTCTAATAAATAAAACATTAAAATTCAAATTATCCATAAATTCTAAGAAAAAGCTTTTAAATCTAAGCTTAATCATATGCTTATGACTAATGATGATTTAAATAGGATCATAGTATTAAAATCATCTGACAGAGTGGAAATGAATGTAATTGTATAAAACCTGTTTAATTAAAGGGTATTATTATGTAAATAAACATGTGTTTTGTTAATAAACACTACTTTAAACTGTTCATTTTCCCATATAGTAACATAAAATTTTTATTGTCTTCATATTCTTTCGTTTGAACCAATTGAACCATAAGATTATATATGCGAGAATTATTATTAATACTTTAAAAATCATTTTTTGAAAATATTCATGCGCCATATTTTTGGAGACAATAAAGTGTATCGCAAATATTCTCATAGTTTAAAGGTGTCGAATGTTTAAGATTAATTCATTTGTAGTGAAAATCATAAAACTTTCTGCGTTCAACTCAAAGAAATCGTAAAAAACAAAACAATAATAATATATAATATTCAATTAGAAATCAAGGGATATGAATAAAATAATTTAGGAATAATATATATAATATATTTTTCATTTATAGTTCAATTAAAATTCAATTATTTCTTTTTTAAACATTTTAAAATTAATATCCAAATACACTTCATGGCCGGCCTCCTGTATTTATTAACACCTGTAGTAATTAATTGCTAAAGTCCTAATTTTTATTTGTGTAATGATTTCGTGAAATAAACCATACTTTTGACGTATTATTAAATTTATATTTTTTAACAAAATTAATCGAGATTAATTAAAATTCTCATGGATTTATGAACAAATTAATTCCGTAATCAACTATTTTATTTCTACGTTGTTTCAAAAATGACACATTTTAATTTATGTAAATTTATGTAAATCATCATCGGTTATAGTTTGGTTTTTAATATGAAAATCAGTATAAATAAAATACACTCAAAATACTCAAAGCAATTTATGATTCTTAAACAAAAAAGTCGAGACTTTATTTATTAAGTCGAGACGAAGTGACATGAACAGGACTTCGAAGGTTGAGCCAACTGGTATAATAATAATAAAGATGTTTAATAGTAATAAAGATGTTTACTTTATCTATTTTTTTGTTTAATGAAAAAGGAACAAAACAATAATCGTGAATATATTTTTCCATTAAATTATAATTATCCTATAATAGTAAAATCTATTGTTAATTATTAAACCTTAAAATGGGTGTACGTTAATAATAGCGATCACAAAACAGCGATCATCAAAACCGCGATCACAAAATAGCGAGTAGTTAAAAATAGCGACCATCAAAACAGCGATTTGTTATATAAATTGAAAGTTTATATATGGAATAAAATTAACAAGGTTATAATTTAAAATGTAAAATATACAGATAACAGATGCTCGGAAATGTTTAATATTAAACTTGAAGACTCAAGTTATGCCCAATTCCACACAGATAATCCAATATTGGTCGATTATGGTAATCGATGACAATATTTTTTTATACTTTCTGCAGTTTCCTTGTAGATTCTTCGAGATGCATTTGGTCGTTGGCCTGCGATGTACAGTTTGATCTTCATCTCGTTCATATTTTGTTCCGTCTTTAGTGTATCGATGAATTTCAAGATGGTCGGATGATTGGCTCCGATTAGTTAACTGAATCCTCGATGCCATCCTTCAACTGAGTTGTTGGTTTTATGTAGATCGTGTTGAACAGCATCGAAACAGTTCCATAGTGCATGAGGGAATAATGCATCACTTCGCCAACCTCTTCTTGCCGGTCTGCCAATCCAGTTGTCTTCAAAATAATTGATGAAGTCTCTAATGATATCTTCATTATCGGTGAAAAATTTTGATTCTAAGAGATCATCAAAATCAATAACCACGTCAAATGTTGGTACGAAGGCAATCGATAGAATTTCCCTTATCGATAAGGCAAATTCTGGATCAGATGTATACCTTTCTCGAAGCTCTTCATTTGCTTGAATTTTTTTCCAAATGCATTGACCCATATGGAATAAACATCCGCGTTGTTCAATATCCGGATAGACTGTTTTTAATGCTAAAAGAGCAGCCTGTTCGAAATCTGTCATCACCGTATTTGGTTTCAGATTTGGATTAAGCTTATTCAGCTCCATTAGAACTCGAATATATTTATTCGTCGAGCGGCCTGTCATTATAACAAAGACTGTGGGAATGACAGAGCTGTACTTAACAGCGTGTATAGTATAGACCTGATTAAATAACGGAAGTGTACCGTCTGCATACCAATTCTGACAGTTTGACATCAACCTCAAATTTGCTGATGTTGTAAATATGAGTATGCGATGAGGTCCAGAGCCTTTCATCTCCTTTCATCTTTTCTTGTACGCGTCTGTTATTTCCATTTAGTTTTAAACTTACTCCATTTAAACTTACTAATGACTTCCAGATATAAAATATCAATTGATAAAATAGTTATATTGAGTTAATTTTAAAGAAGTATTTAATTTTTTGTGTTTGCTATTTTTGTTTTGCGATATAATTATTAATTTGCTATCAATCATGCTTGTTATCTTCTTAAGTCATCTAAAGGTGAGATGCTTTCATAATATTTTCAAATTTTTTATTGAGCAGTAAACTTAAAATTCTCCATGAATATCTAATGAAAAATTGGCTTAAAATGAGAAAATTAACAGTAAATTAGCAGTAAAAAAACTGTAGTAAATAACACATGCAGTTTCAAATTACATAAAGGTGGAAAGGAATAATTTTGAAAGAAGTACTTCTAAATTTAGAGAAGTTAGTGGTAAAAGAAGAAAATATGATGAAGACTATTTAAATTTTTTTTGCATGGGCCGGTAATGACAATGAGTCAAATGGGCCTTGCGTGATACATAACAGTGGTACATAACAGCAATTTAAATTCCGCGAAATTAAAGCGCCAATTGAAAACCGTCCAATCACAGCCATTTTACGTTTGTTGTGTAAATAGATGTTATATTGAATTTATTATTTTTGAATAAATTTGAACTTAAATTTAAAAAAGTTAACTTGGTATCAATAAATAAATTTGTTTCACACTAGGGTTCCGCGAAATTTTGTAATTTGAAGAGATAAATAATTAAATTATAATTAAATCAAAACTCGTTATTAATTAATTTTCCAATTTCAGATTTTTATTTACATCGTATACTTGTTCAAAATATACCAGAATATATTTTACGACTTACCAATATTTTCTTTTATCATATTTATCAAATTGGTCTCATAGCAAAGATTATCAAAATGAAGAGTTGACAAGGTGCACATATTATTGAGGCATTACCACATCAAGCGCCATCATATTAACAAAAACATGTTGCATTTTGGCCACTGTATTTTTATTAACGTTTTTTAAATCGTCATTTAATAATATAAGAAATATGTAAAAATGTTATAACGATTTTATAATTTTATATTTTTAGACAGTGCAACTATATGTATTGTTTGTAGATAATCTATAATCTTAATTATTATTTAGCATTATTATTGAATGATTAGATTTATATTTCATGTTCATTAAGATCATCATCGTTAAATTCATCCAATAGCTCGAGTGCGTCCAATTTTTCTTCATGCCATTCTCTGAACTCTTCTGTTATCAATCATGGTCATTTATCATTAACAAATCATGAGAAAACACTAAATTCTATTTCTTCGACCGCCAGTCCCAGAAATGAAAGTTATAATAATATTGGATCTGCGTCAGCTAATATTAATGGATTAAACAAAGTAAGTAATTCTGTAGCTATAATTTTCCTAGAACATGGATTCTGAATATCATTTACAATCTCGTGATTTCTGAACTTTATTTATTTTAACCACTGAAATTTGTTCGGGATTATACATTTGAGATCCAAATCACGAGTCCTAAGATATTTTTGGAATCACTTGTCGCTTAAAACTTTTAACATTATTGTGTGAAATCCCCGAGGTCATTTGAAATATTTGGATTTAGTATTTTATTTTTAGTAAACGATATGATAATCAATCTACTTAAGAAAATAGTTTAAATATGAAATTTCAAGATTTTGATCTGTTTTTATTTGAATTATCTGCCTTTTGATTGGATCTTGATATAATGTCAAAATTATGGTTTTTTCCGATATTTTTATTGTTAAATTTTAAAATAATTTTTGTTTTTGACTATTTTTTTATAGTATTTAAGATTTAACAGTCAATGGAGTACGATTTTTGGGCACATTATCAACATATCGTTTTACTCTATAATAAATTATAAATAATAATTTTATTTTCTTTTAAAATTACTCCAAATTTTAAAAACCGTTTTTTATGATACAATCAGGCCCGGGCCGATCATATGTGGCGTTCTAGGCCAAGGGTCTAAATCACCATCCATCCTCTTTAATGATAAAAAAAAACTAAAAAATTTATCTTATTTTTTATCTTATTTTTTATTAAAAATTAAATGAAAATTACGAAAGCACTTGTGTGTACAGTAAAATACAATAGAAATAAATAAATACTGAAAAGAAATACTCAATAAATAGTTCGTAATTCAATGCGAATTCACTGGTGTAAATATTTACAAATTTTAATGAAAATAAATTCATAATTTTGAAATACTTAATTTATTTTTGAATAGGAAAACGTAGCAATTTTTTGAAGTATTGTAAAATATTTTTATAAATAATTGTAATAAATGATAAATTATTTAAATTCTTTTAAATTAAGCATGAAAATAAAAAACATTTTAATTTGAACATTATAAATCATATTTTATAAAAATTGTCAGTATCAGGATAAATATTGTTAAGGATTTAGTACTTTTCATTATTTTTCCCTAGGTCGATTCACTTATTACGGTGGGATAGGTAATGTGCGGAGCTTTGTGCTAAAGTTTAATGAGATGCAATTCTAAAACAAAAACTTTAACCCTTAGAGGACAGAAAATGTCTATCGGACACGTTTTAAAATTTAAATATTTGTTTAGGTATCATCTAAAGAAATTAAAAAAAATTGTACTAAATGTATAACGTAATAATTTAAATAAAAAGAAATTATATCAAAAATTTAAAAAGGCTTAAATAAATTTTTTTTCATATAAATGTCTGATTGACACAATCGGTCTATAGCGATATTTTTCCTGGTCTTTAAAGGGTCAATGAAACTGCAAAAATTTAAGTGTAGATAACATATATTAATTGGATTTTTCTAGCATATCGAAATTACATTTATACAAAATTTTCAGTTTTGAATTAGTTTTCTAGTTTTTCTTTAGATCGTTTTCCATCATAGCATTGCAGGTTTTGTTATTTCATTTTCTTTAGATTAAATTGACGCGAGGAAATTCCTTCAAATCTAATGAATCGCTTTATATTCTAGTACACTTAGTACACTTACCAGATATTGGTATATGTACCAGAATGTGATGACGTAACTCTGTAATAAAGATTTGGCAACCGTTTATTCTCCCACACTCCGAAATGTGTGTATTTATATATATACATATGCAATAGTAAGATTCAGTCGGTTCGGCAAAACCACTTCCTTAAATTTCCCTAGTTCAACGACCCGGTTGTTAAAATTGTACTGGTAATATTTATTTTGGGAATTTATTTTATTCAGTTCCATTTTCTTTCTGTATTGTTATAATTAATTATTAACAATTAATTTGATGATCAAAAGATACGTAAATAATTGACAATTTTATTTCCATATGTGAAAAAGTAATTGATAACACCATTGATAAAAGTGTCAATAATGAAAATATGAATTAATTTAGAGCATTTATAATGAAAAAGGTCAGAGTCTAGGTAGTTTTCAGTCGAACGTCACGTTATGTTTTATTTTGTACTTCAAAACTTTATGTCCTAGTTTTAGGCTTCACCGGCAGAATATGGAATTTAGAATTTTTTCCAACTTTAGGAGGTTTTCTAAACATAACAATTAGTTTCATAACCAAAATTTTAAAAATTGACTAATATTTTAAAATTCACTGGAATTATTTTAAACCAATATTGTGATATTAACTCAAATGTTTTTTAGAACAATAGTGGCTGCTTTTTCAATGATAATTGTGATATTTATCAAAAATCCTCAATAATGATGTCAATTATATTCACTTTTTCTGTACCCGAAGAAAACAAGGCTGAATTTGAGGTTATGAATTGAATTTAAAACATGCATTTTTAATTATTATTTGTAGGAATTCATTTTCCATTATTATGTTTTATTAGAGAGTATCCTTAACAGGATCTCTCAATTGATCTGCGATAATAGTTATAATATTAACAATGGATCTGTGATTAACTGCTGGAAACGCTCAAAGAAATGGCTATTGTCCTTACTGCCTCGACACATTGCAAGCATATGTAGTTCAAATTTTCACAATTCAAATGTCAAAACAAGAAATACATATCATAATATACTCAGCGTCAAGATTCTAGAAATATTGGAGTATTTTGATAGGCAGCGTCGAATTCAGTGAGTTTTAGCATCAAATATTTGCTCAGATATTCATTAGTCGATGTTAGAAATATCAGTCCTCGACTATATCTATATACATCATTTCCTATGTAGCAATGTAACGCTGTACCGCTATTTAAAGGTTTAAAATGAATACTAATTAATTAAACTTTTTGATTCGCGCTTTGTATATTTACATTATTGGTAATTTCATTGAGTACGGGCTCCGTTTATATACAAACCCTATTTTTATAGTGAAAACGATTATATATGTAAATTGAAAAGTTATTGCAAATTTGAGCGATTGTTTTAATTTATTTTAATTAAATCACTAAATCAATTAATACTAAAAGAGAACTAATAAGTCATAATAACGAAGAAAGAAAAACTGATAATATGCCTCACCCTAAACTAACGTTGTAAATATTTACTTTATTATGTTCAACGTTTTTTGGCCTATTTCCAATTTTACAATAAAAATTTACACTTTTTGTGAAACATATGATCTCAGTTGAATATGTAAGATGTTGAGTGCATTCTAATACAACACAGAGAAAATAATTAATAACGAGTTCGAGATATTAATGTGTTAAATGTGATGCAGGGTTGTGCATAGGGTTGCCACGTTTTCAAATGTCCGAAATAGGATATACCACTCCTAGTTTTTTAAAATTTTTTTTTAAGTTTGAAAATTTTTTACGAATTTTAAAATATCCAAGTTGACTTTAACATTTTTAAGAAGGCGTTTGACAATTTGCCTGAGAATTGTTACCAATAATTCAGTCTTAATATTAAATCAACAATATGATATGTTTGGGTCTTCGGGCCTTTTTAAACATAATTTAAATATATGCTGAAGATGTAGGAATACTCAGGACGAAGGATATAATTTTAATGAAGACAGGTAGTTTCGCAATTATCGAATTCTCAGCAAAATCAAATCATTTTTCTATATACTCTTGGAATTATGTATTAGTTGCATAAAGTTTTGTTAAATTTTTTCAGTTTCCATATCTGCAAACTTCATTGTCAAAGTATTGTGTAAATATTGTGTAAAATATTATTTTTTACGGATGTCTAACATTAAAATAATATAAACATTACAAGCTTTGTGATAACCAGTGCAAATCCCAATAGTAGACTAGTTTCGAGCTTTTGGCTGTCATCAGTACAATGCGGAGACACGAAGATTTCTCTTCGCGCTAAGTAAGTATACAATATTGCTGATTCAAATCTATTGCATACTTTCTCCTGGTACACTGGAAATCACATCACTTGCAAATTAGCTAAATCACAGAAAAAATATCTGCAAACTTGTAAACATGGCGTATGAAAAATCATATTCGCCTCTGGAGACACCGTCTATACACAGAAACTGTTTACAAGTGCATCCGTAAACCTTTAACATTTTTGACTTGTAATGGTGTAAAATATTTTTTTACGGATGTCTAACATTAAAATAATATAAACATTACAAGCTTTACATACCCAAAGGCGAATATAATTTTCCATACGCCATATTTACAAGTTGGCAGATATTTTTTTTTGCATATATTTTGTGACATGGGGAGGGAGGGGGTTCAAAATGGTCAAAAATAGCGTGACGTGCTTTATGGACGGCCCTTTAGAATATTCATATTATTTATAAATACGATAATTTTACTACTAATACAGACCTAACTCACTGTAATTTATTGGGAACAGGAAAGAATAGGAATAAAAAAGAAAAATAATGAATTATAATAATGTTTAAAGTAGGATATTGCAGGGTATTGTAGAACATTATCTGTAATGTAGATGTAGCTCATGCTTGTTCTAAAGTAGAACTGTCATACCAACTGAAGGACATGTGGCAAACTCAGTTGTGCATATACAATTGTTTTAGGATAAATGCCCCTACAATTTTTTTGTTGCCAATATTTGGAAAATGCTAAAATCTAACCTTTGACTATTATATATACCAAACAGAGAATCTTTATAGAAAGCAATAATCACAATTTTGAAATAAATTTTAAATATTATATTTCCCATACTGTTTACTTTAAGAACCTTTTCAATGTTGTAGGTTTTGTATATTTTGGAAATATTGTAGATAATAAATATAAATCCTTTAACTTGTTTTCAATCCAGTAGCAGGTTTTATGAAGTTTTAAAAAAATGAAATATTTATCGACTGTATTTTGGCTTGTAAATACACTGTCAGATTTTCATCAAAGATCATGAATTGTGTATGAAAATTCTCAGATTTCGTGCATGAAATAGTATGCGCATGTAAATTTACACATGACTTAATACGGAATTTCAACGGTGTCTGCCATAGACGTTGGAACGAATCCAGAATCTAGTTTACACTATTTTAATAATAATTGATGTCTACAAGTCAATGAATTTATTAATTTACAATACCCATCATATGTTGCTCACGGGTGAGCCAAGCACATGACATGGAGAATTACGTTAATTTCACTGTGATTATTTGGCTCATAGGAATCAGATTTACATGTGATACGGTATGATTTATCAATTCACGTGCAAGGTCAAATGTCTATAACTTTTAGGTAATTCATCATTACAATATAGTTTTTTATATTTTAACCTTGGCAGGCAGATCCTCAAATTTATCTTAGATCTGATTTATTGAAAAATATGTAAAGAATTTTAGTCTTAAATGAACTTTTCTTTTTTAAAGTTATTTCTTAGTTTTCATACCTCAAAGTCCCACTGCGGATTCGTAAGAACAATGAAGCAATTTTACAATGAATGTAATTTTATTTATCGCGGGCCAATTGTTTTTTACCGTTATTTTTTCCCAAGTCGAATTTGAGGTTTTTAATTCATCTTATTATAAGAATGAATTCTTTTAAATTTACATATTTGGTTCCGCTTCCTTGAATTTGCCTATATAAATAAAATTAGAAATTTGTGCTGATTTGACTTATACGAAAAGAAATTCCTAGTCAACATCACTGATATTTCAAAATTTAGTTTGACCTTCACTCAAATTTTTCTAAGGCATCTGATCTAAGAACGCTTCCAAATAGATTTTTAATGATTTTACATTTATAATGCCATAACCAATAGATAATTAAAAAACTTTTTTAAATAAAAAGGAAAATCTCCAAAACATGTTTGTTTATTAATTAACAGTTTTCTGGATAATGGCGTGATCATCGTCAATCATGCGAGTCGATTGACTCCAGGTCCAATGACCTTGAAATTAACCTAAATTATGTATTTAAAAGTGACTGCAAATAATATCATTGACAATACATTTTAATTATTATTATCAAAATTATAACTACTGGAACATTTTGTTTTGAATTGAAAAAACATTTAATATACATTAATTTCAAATTGAATATGCTCTAAGTGCACGATTTGTACCATTCAATCATGATCACCTGACTCAAAATTGTATGTTCCTTCTTCATTTTAATGGGTATGAATTATATCAGGGTTAACAAAGTGCGGCCCGCTGATTATTTTTTTGCTAAGTTTTAAAAACAATGTTGCTTTTGAAATTTTTTTGACAATTTAAATAATTTTGTCTTTGTAGAAAACCTCAAAAAAAAGATATTTTTATATTAAAAGAAACGATTATTAAAAATTTCCATTCGTACATCTTTCTCACTATATATTTCGATAGCATCACTATCATCATCAGGTTACCTACATTCACGACGAATGAATAACTATACTATATTGATAATATATAAACAAAAACATAAAAAAAGATTTTAAAATCAGACATTCCTAATTCTCTCATACGGACTTTATTGTGATCCTTCGGTCGTCTAGAACTCGAGTACAGAGATGACGGGAAGTCTTTCCAATATGTGTGGCATTACACCCATTACATGTGAATTGATAAACAAGATCCGAACACAATCCAACCGGCGTTTGAGATTTACTAACAAACATACTACGTACTTTGCACGATTTTGAAACAATTCTATAATTCAATGTACCCAGCTGTTTACCAATATTTCTTTTGAAATCTTTATATCCTTCAGAATATGGCAATACCATCGTATATTTTGGCTAATCATGTTTGTTAGTATCAATACTCATATTCACTACATCATTCAACATTTCAGTCAATTTGCATTCATTAATACTACGATCCTTAGCATTATTCATACATTTATCAACAGTATCTTTCAACGTTAACAATAAAAACCGTTTTGAGTAGCCATTCTTCACCAGTAATTCAACTAAGTTATCTACACTTTTTACTGAATTTTTAAAAGTGGAAGATAAGCACCATGATCGATAAACCAATCCTTTCGCCATGTTTCTTTTATATTTAAATTCACAAAAACTCTGAGGTAGTATAGAGGCCGGTATCTGTTGGTTTTCTGTAAATTTCTGTCTCATATTGTTCATCTTTACGTTTAATTAACAAGTCAAGAAATGCTATGGATGAATCCTTCTCAGTTTCACATGTGAATTTAATGTTCTTATGTAATCCATTCATGTAATGCAAAAAAGGTTTCACATGTTCCTTATTTTTAAATATCGGAAAAATATCATCAACATACCTTTTATACACAATTGGTTTTTCATATTGTAAAGAAGCAATTTTCTTTTCTAAACATGCCAAAAAATATTGACGCAATTGTTGGTGCTAAGGGCGAACCCATAGCCACTCCATCAATTTGTTCATACCATTCATTATTAAAAAGAAAATCAACTTTGGAAGTTGCAAACCCTAAAAGCTACCTAAATGCATTTCCATCACACATATTATGAGCATTAATATTTTCATTCCATAATTCACAACATAAATCGATTGTTTCTTTCAACGGGACATTAGTAAATAAACTACATACATCAAAAGAAACAATCGACTTATGTTGTGAATTAGGGAATGAAAATATCAAGATTTATATCAATATGATTGTATTTACTCAAATTTTTTTGCTATAAATATTATTAGTTCATTGAAAATATAATTTATGCAGGATTATCGCTTTTCCAAATTGATATTCCACTAAAGAATTAAATGACATCTTTGATACAATTTGGCATGAAAACGAGTCATTTGTTCTTTCACTATATTTTATTTTCTAATTTTACAAGCATGAATTACGTTTAAGTTTTACTTTTTGTATTTTTAAAGATATATATTTCTGTGTTAAATTAGAAAAAAAGGCCATTGAATTACAAATATAGATATCTTTTAAATCAGTTATAAAATCCTGACGTTAGCTCGGTTGCCAAACATGCAGGTAATAAACTGTAATTATTGGCCGCTTCTTAGGGCTACTAAAGTCAGACTAAGTTATTTGCTTATTTTACCTGAAGAAAAATCGAGTTGCGAAGGTATCTAAAAATTTGTAAATCTAGACTTTTGACCGTCCTGCTAAGGTTGTCCGGGATACGAAATTTATAAACGGTAACAATCCCGATTGATCGGGACTACTGGCAAGCCTAAGGTTATTTATGTATAAATACGGTAGTTGATAAATAAAAACCATTACATTTCAAATTTGAGACTCAAGGTGTGAATATATTTATGAAGATTAATTATTCAGTTTTATAATTAACAAATAGTGAATTTTATATTTGATTAATATTTCAATCTTAAAAATGTTGAATTTTTTTTAAAGGTTTTTACAATTATTAATGAGTCTGGTAGAAACTTGAATAACTATTCGTTATTTTAGATTCTTGTCGCAAATTATCACAGGGATTTTGTTAACAAATCAAAATTCAGTCTTCAAATTCTTCAGCAAACCTCGAAACCATCATTGTGACATTTTCCCATACAAACATATTCTTCAGAATTTAGGTTTCAACACTACTAATCATTCGTTCAATAGAATTATTGTGGTAAAACAACTTGATTGGTTTAATAAGGAAGTAATATTTTGTTTGCCAGAAAGGTGTCAAAGAACAGTACCAAGATCAAGCATCATCCTGGAAAGACAAAATTAGTAGTTCGTTAAAATATTACAAGAAAATTCTAAATAATTCTCCAAATGATTCAAGGAGCTGTTATTCTTTTATGGATGGATCTCCTGATTCACCAATAATAGGCATTCAAACTCATCAATCAGATATGTCTTTGAATCCTGTTTGCAAAGATGTAGAAATTCTTACTGATTTTATAGCCTACTTGATTAGACCCGTTTCTACAATTGCTTATCAACTTCACATTCTTCCGACAGATTTTATGGCTACTGAATCAAAGTAATTATTGTAATCATTTCACATATATTTTCCACGTTTAATAATAAAAACTATTAATAAAAGATTTTATTCTTTTATAGATATTTCAAATGCATGAAATGTCTGACATTTTGCTTTATTATCATAAGACCTTTTGATGAAAGTTCACTTCTTTTCACAATCAAAATAAATTTATCAATTTTACGAATAATTTAGGCAAATTTAACTGAATCACACAAAGAGCATAGCTTACTAACATAATCGACTAGGATAAATTGCGTCATGTAATAGGTTTAGCGAATTTGAGATAACAGTGTATTTGTTTAGTTAAAACGTACCTTGGAGATTTAGAAATGGGATTCTTAGATGAAATATTTCAGTTTTCATCTATAGTAAACATTAAAAATGATGTTAAAGTTGTAGACCTGATGATCCACCTTGATAAGCATGTAATGTTGAGGACATATTCAAACATTAGAATCGTTTTTAAGAATTTATTTTAGTATCCCAGCGAGCAGCTGTGAGGGTGAAAGATCATTTTCAACATTGTCCTGTGTTAGAAATCATCTAAGAAACTGGTTTGTACAAGACCGGTTGAATGCTTTGTCATTAATGGCTGTCGAATCTAAACTTCTACGCGAAATGAATTTAGTTTCGATTGTTGAAATTTACGCAGATAATAAATCTCGTAGAAAATGTTTTTAAACTTAATGCTTTCTTTTTTATTTATTAATTATATTTCATGCTAGTGAGAGCTTAATACCACAATTAAAATGTTGTCGATATTTTTCCTAGTCATCATATTGAAGTTCGTGTATGCGAAGTTTAGATACACCTAATTGCGAAAGTTAACATTTTCTATAATATACGCACACCAGTTGAGGCGAGTCACCATTTAACTTAATTTCATTTATTCAAATTTCAAAAATCGTTTTAAGGTAAGTTTTTGAATTTTAAGTAACTTTTAAGACTTGAATTTTGATTTTATATAATTATGAGATCATTATTCAAGTTCTTAAATATTACTGTTAGTCAGCATTTATAATATAACATTGATAATTAAATTTCAGGTGTTTTTAGGAATTTTATGATATTTTATGCATTTATCTAGAATTGTTTGGTTAAAATGTAAGTTAGATATTTTTATAATTATAAATAAATAAAGTAATCACCAAACACATTTATTTTTTAAGACATTTAGGAAAGAAGCGGCGTATATGGATAAAATAGTTTTTTAAGTTTTTGTAATCTTATTTCCCTGTTCTGAAATAATTTGTTTTCTGCCACTTCTTTTCCTTTTGTAATTTCTGCATATTTTTTATATTTGTAAATTATTGAAATAATGGAATTTTTGGGGATTCCGAGTAATCTTCCAAATTCTTTATAATTTTCCGAATTTTGTCATTTTCTGTAATTCTATGAAAAAATTAATTTGATTAAAGTAATTTATTAAAATTTACGATTTGCGATTTTTTTCTGCAAATTCAAAGTTTTCGAAGGACCTTCTTCAATATTTGAAATGCTACTTATTACATTTAGTGAGATCCTTGAGCTTGCTTTGAGGCGCATAGTTTTTTGAAGTCAGGTTTGATTGATGCAAGTATAATCTTAAATCTGGAGCTGCATTCAGCTTATTACAGTATTTGTTTTTAATAAAGAGATATGAAGAGAATGCTCTTTCCACCAGCACTGTACTTGTAAATGGTAACAAAACGTTAAGCGCTTTGGCAGAAAGCAATTCATATTCGGTGCTGATATGTTACCAAAAGTTAATAAGACATTTTCCTTTAAATTCGACTTTCAAAGTAGAGTCATTTGAAAGTTCAATTAAGTTCTCTTTTTCAGTGATTGATAATTTAGCTATTCGAAAGTATTCATCATTGAAAGGATTTGAAATCCAATTGTTTCCTACATCAGGTTTGTGAAAATACTTCTCGAAATTTGATCTTAGCTCTTTTAAGTGTTCATATGTGTTGTTTCTCAATTCTCTGGAGAGGCAAAGTTTATTCTCTGATAGGAAATTGTGTTCGAAGTTTCGAATACCTCCTGTTGACCGTTCTCAATACATGTTCTCCAAAAATTAATTTTTTTTAATCATTGATTCAATTTTATCCGAGACATTGAATATCGATATGGAGTTATTTTGAAGTGCTAAATTTAGATTGTTTGTACGTAGGAAAATATCTGATAAATACGCAAGCGTCTGAAGTCAATTACAGTCGTGAAACTTGGAAGCAAGTTGAAAAGGATGTTCTTCGAAAAAAGCCTGTACTTCATGTCTAAGCTCGAACAATCGGGTAAGGACCTTGCCTCGAGATAGCCACCTTACTTCTGTATGATATAGCAGAGTAGAATGAACACTATCAAAATCTTCACAAAGAGCTTTAAAAATTCTCGGGTTGGTTGAACTTGACTTTATAAAATTAACCACTTTCGTAGCTTCGTCAAGAACAAGCTTCATTTGCACTGGATGCCACAGTGACTCCAACTTATTTTGGGAGCTATCTTCAAAACTCGACCGCGCAGACCGCAATAAATACCTGACATAGACTTGCCACCATCGGTAGAAAGCCCACCGCAATTAGACCAATTTATGCCTTTTTCTTGGAAATAATAATCGATAGCTTTGAATATATCCTCACCTGCTGTGTGTTCTGACAGAGCATGGCAAAGTAAAAGGTTTTCTTCGGTTTCATTGTCTTTTAAATACCTCGCAATAACAAGCAAAATAGCAAAATTAGCAACATCCATGCTTTCATCAACTTGTATAGCGAAAACCTTACTATTTTTAATTCTATCAATCACTGTTGCCTCAACATTATCAGACATATCCAAAATTCTTCGAGATATTGTATTGTTTGAAAGAGGAATATTTTTTATTTTTTGCACATGCTCTTCTGCAAGCATACACCGAACAGCATCTTCTATGCATGGTTGAATTAGATTCTCTGCAATTGTATGATTTTTACTACACGTAGCAATACGGTAACTAATACGGTAACTAGCTTCAGTCGCATTTTCATTATCTTTATTAGCTGGCAGGATGTACGATGTCAAAACTGACATCTTCAAATTTTGAGCTGCTAAGCGTTTAAAAAAATCATATTCTTTGTTTTTATAATTGGCATGTTTTGTTTGGAGATGACGTAACAGCAGGGAGGGTTTCATACTGCCATTTGATAGCACTTCACCACATACTAAACATTTAGGTTTAGGGCTGTCTACACCTCCTGTATATGAAAATTCCTATTTCATGTATTCGTCGCAGTATTTCCTCTTTTTAGCTATCTGCAGAACTGAAGACGGCGCATTTTCTGTGTTTTGTATTTGTACTTGTGTTTTTGATGTGACTTAAGAAGTAATAACTAATTCGTCACTTACTAGTGTACGTTTATTGTTTTTTATTGTACCAGCTTTCAACCACTGATCCATATTTAATCCTAAATTCATTTAGAAATTAATTTAAGTTTGAAATTAAAATAATGTTAAAACTTACCGATTGAAAATAAAGTTGTTATTAATTACTGTTATTATTATTACTGTAATAAGAATTGTGTAATCGCAAAAAACGCGTATTAAATTTGTCACACTACAATAGACACGCTATGTAACATTGGGTCCATTTGAATTCTAACACAACCCGTTGTAATGTGATGTTGCAATTCCGAGGGGCACACATAACTTTGAACAATATTTTGTGTATAAATAGTGAGCGCTAAAACAATTTTTGTCCAATATTTGCCACCGCTTTGAAACTAAATTGAGGTGGGAGTTATATTTTTAACATCCGCCATTACTAATATTTTTTCGCGTACCCCTAAGCCATCAGACGCGCACCACGGGTTGGGAATCGCTGCTCTAAATAAAAGCAACTTGAAATTTAGATATGTATTGAATGTTTCAATAAAAGGTTACGAGGTCAGATTGATGTTATTTTAATTCTGATGAAATTTAAAACATAAAATTGATAACATAGTTGTACCACAATAAATCTAAATGAAAAGATTGACACAAATCACCTCTGATTCTTAAATTAGTAATTATTTGCCATAGATAATTGAATGTGAACTTTATTATAAATTACGTTTTGTATTTTCCACATTTTCAAATATAATTTTGTTCATTCATGGTACATGGTTTCGGAACCTTGGTCTAGTATTTAAACAAATAAAGATTAAGAAATTTAATCTATTCTCCGTAAAATGGCATTATAATAAAGGAATTTATATTTGGTTTTTATTCTGAACATGATATTTGATGTTACAATATCACGGGGCGGATATGTCTAAATGTATTCCCACCTTATTGTTTGTTCAAAGTGCAATTTATAAATCTCAGTAAGGTTGTGGTGCACATTCATACATCTATTGATGAAAGTAAATTTATGATTGGCATTCTAAATTATTCGGTTCATGACAACGTCATTCTTTCTAACAAGTACTACTTATTCTTAAATTAAATATGGTTGCTGTATAAAATAATTCTATTAAATTATGTCAGCACGCTCTTAAAGAAAGATATTAGGGATGTGCTTAATGTTTAGATCTCTAATTTTATCTGGATTTATTATTTTCTGAATCAACAAGTCATAATACTTTGGTAACTAAGTATTTGGTCTAAAATCGAATCTAAAGAAATTACAGGTTTCACTTACTATAAAATTTTATTAATTATCTTCACAGATGAAATAAATTTTTGGGCCCATCTGTATTAGAATTTCAATAATAATGTGCATTGAAACCAACCTCATAAATTCTTGCCAGTTACCAATATTATCTTCAAATGTTTCTTAAAATGTTTCACGGTGTTTTTACTAAATAAATGTATTATGGGTCGAAAAATGTGAATAAACATTTGATTAGATATTGTGTAACGAGAAAAGAATTATCCGTTTTCTTTTTGTCCCAAAATTTAAAATTGTGCGAAGAGCGTTTTATTATTGTTTCAGAAAATAACAGTAAAGAATCAAGAATGTTAATGTAATTAATGTAACCAATAACTACAATTAGGAAAATAGAATTCATAGGTCTTTCTTTATTGGTAAATTAGTTTTTGCCAAGGATGATATTCGAAATAAATAAGACAACAGATATTGTGGTTCTTTTAAAATAATGGAAAAAGTTCAAAAAATTTGTTAAAAAGTAAATTTATGAAAAGAAATCTTGAATGGCTAAAGTCATTCAAAACGAGGGTGTTGTGACGTAATTGTATTGTGATATTTGATTTATCTTTCTCTATATATTATGTTTTGTTAAACCCTATAATTGATTTTTATGGATACCTGTATGTTTGATTCATTATCTTGATTGTCTGTGTCCTCAAGTTATCTCATTGTTTATTTTTTATCCCAATAATACATATAGACACACATGTAGTATATATGTAATTTCTACTTTTCATGAATAAGCTGCTATTTTATATTATTACATTAATAATAAAACTTGATAAAGACAGAGCCGAATTTCTTATAGATAGGGAAATGTGATGTAAAGTCGTAATAAAAATAAATTAAATGCTAGTAAAACAAAAACAGATAAAAGTTGAACAAAAAATAAAGGTTTTTACTAATAATATTAACCATAATAAACAGGGCCGTAACAAGGGTGGTGCGAGCGGTGCAGTCGCACAGTCCGCACATCTGAAAGGGGCGCAAAATTGGGATGTAACATTTTTTTAATGTTACCAAAAAATAACAAAATATAAATAAAAGAAATTATCAAATGGCTTGCACGAAAAAAACGACACACTAACTAGTCTATCTTTAACACTGTTGATTGGACTGGTCCATTAGCGTGCATTCGTAGGTGTGTATTTTGAAAAATGTTAGTCCATAAAATGGGCTCCTGTCATTTTTTCAATTAGCAACAGAGTTTTAAGAGCATTACTACCTATTATAATAGCTGGGGATGAATAATAATAACAATCTCAACATGAATATTATAATTATTATAGTAGGCTGATTTGAATTCGGGTTTTAGAGGCGCCAGATATATGAACCGCACAGGGCGCAATAATGACTTGTTACGGCCCTGATAATAAATCATTTAATCCTATTTTTAACATTATTTCTTTTAATAAGTCAAATGATTTGAACAAATATAATTTGAAGTAAATAATAATAAATAATATCGCATTACAAAGTCATATAAATTGCATCCTAGATTATTTTGATTGTCTATTTTTATAACATTTGAAAATATTCATTTATAGTACATTTACACGCTTGAAAACTTCTCCACTGCATTTAAATGTTTATATAATTTTTTTCAGTTCCCTTTTTAAATCACACTAAAATTATGGGGATTTTAGTTTATTTATATATAATATATTAGATATTTATAATTATGTAATAGTCAAATAGTTGTGCTACTTTTGTTAGCAATTTCACCAGCTAAAGTGATCTAGAGAAGTAAAATTTTACTAGGAGTAGGTTCTAAGCGTTTATTTTATTTATTATGGTATAAATGAATATTATAAAATTATTGCAAAACTAAAAAGAAAAAGAAAAAAATGTATAAATGAATATTTTATCGATGAATCGAATGAACATCTATAAAAATAAGAAAAATATCAACAGAAGATTTCCTCATATTTCTCTAGCAATGTAGTCAAGGTGCGCCTAAAGTGGTCTTATTGACTCGTTTCATCTTCAAAATATGAATTTTCGAATCAAGCCAAGATCCTTCGATAACTCGAGTAAGACCCAGTGTTGGGATCAACATAATGTTGCTGATAATTGACGATTAGGTGATTGAAATTTAATAAGTTTAAATTGGAATATGATTTTCATTCGTCGGAATGAATTACCGAGTTTTCAGCTACTTCTCACTAAATTATAGGGATCAGTGTCTTTTGATTTATTTTTAGGGCAATAAACTACTATCTGCTTTCTTCAAACCGAAATCGATGCATCTTCCATTGTTTCGGTGGTTTTGCACATCCGCTTTTTTTGCACAATCACCTTCCAATAGTCTTTCTCTATTATATTTTATTCGGCTTGCAAATTGAGCTTCATCAATTTGCATCAGTTCTTTTCTTTAGTACTTTCCATTTTACAGCGGTTATTCGCGGAAACAATTTGTGAACAAGTTTCACAACAAAAATTAAGCCAGTAACAGATTGATTCTGTGCCTCTTCCAGATAATTGATGAACCAATTTATAATCAAGGTCTTGGATGGCATAAGATATTAGTTCTAGATTTTGACCTAATGAAAGATGACTGTTGAGTCTGTTATTTTAATCAGTTAAGAACATCCTGTGCGGATAGAACTAAAAGTTTGTGTCTTCGTCTAATCGGTAATTGTTAAAATTGTAAAAATCTTTTGCTAACATCTCATAAGATTGTTTATACTAATTATAAACTAATTTAAAAATTTATATACTAATTGAAATTTATAATATTGAGATCATTGACCAAGATTAATCAGAATGAGATCGCTTATTAAGGTAGCATTCAAATATTTATATTTGTCATGGGCGAATGGTTTTTTCGAAACCTTCTGAATTGTTTATTTAAATTTTAGACTCATTCAACTTGACAGTGATAGAACCGTTATTGAGATCCCATTATTAAAGTAAGAAATCTTCAATTAATGTCGAATTGAACTCTCAGATTCAATGTTGTAGTGATGGATTATTGATGGACAAAGAAATTCTACCTCAGATCAATGAAATATTTTATCCAAATAAAATTATAGATCATATTTGTACCTCAATTACTCCGCTTCAAGGTCTACTAGATAATCATAGCCCAAATTCAAAAGTGAGGTTTTCAGATCAACTTCAAGCAGAATCTCGTCAGTCCGAATTAACTTATAATGATGAAATATTCCACCCAGAATTTTTAATAATTGACACAAATAAATCCACTGTTAAGGTAAATAAATTAATATTTTGCATTGTTATGTGAATTCCTATTTCAGCTCGGTGAGCACTCAATAATTCCTTGTAATTGGATGGAAAAGGTTCTTAGTGATTTTGGTTATTTGACAAAAATGACAGGATATTGCGATTTTATTGGGAATTTATATCTAAATGCAGCTTTAAATGACTTTTCAAGCAAAGCACATGCAATAAATGACTTTATTTCCGAAAGACAAGCAGAAACCGTTGACCGGTGGCTACTTCATAAATATGGGTTAGAATTATGATTTGTTGTTAAAAGTCCATAGTTTTAATTTCAGAAACAAATAATTTTTTATTATGTCCAATGGCGTAAATTTCGATATAAAATATTTTAAATTTTTAACATAATTTTATTCTAAATATTTGAAAATCGATTTTCATTTATCGAATGATGCATAGTTTATTCAATTTTATCAAGTATTTAATTTTAATCCCTTTTAACATCAAAAAACTTGAACACAAACTTTTAATTTTTTTCAAATCATGAAAATAAGCTTTAATAAACACAAATATTTTAATTAAAAATAAGATATATATCAACGGTGGGCAAATGCGGCTCTTCGTTGAGTAAACTGCGGCTCATTGATAATTGAATTTTTGATAATTGAATTTGAAAATTTTACTGCTTTTTAAAATTATTTTGTAGTAGGCGGCGCTTTGTTATAACAACGAGAGAGAAGCAATGAAAATAAATTTAGTGAAATTTAGTGAATTTTGATTAGTTAGTATTTTTGTTTGTACAATATTGCGGTCGTTTGTATATTTTAGTATAGTTTTCTATTCGTGTTTTTTGAAAAATTTGGTAAGAAGATTTTTTATGAAGCATTTTAAAATTTTAAATTAATTAAAATTAAATTTATGTCTTTTTATTATTTTGTTTAAATTTCAGTAATATAAGTTATTCAAATTTATTATTACAATGACCTCAGAAAACATCAAAAAACGAAAATACAAACAAGAAAATAGAACTTTTCAAGAAGAATGACATTCAGGATGTTCCACAATTAGTCGTTTTTGTCCGCTTTGTATCTTCTGACGTAAAAGTAAAAATATGTAGTTCACTATGGTGGCTCTTTAAAAAATAAATTTTCGGAAAATGTCTCTCATTGAACTCATGCGTGCCCACCCTTGATATATATATATATATATATATATATATATATATATATATATATATATATATATATATATATATATATATATATATATATATATATATATATATATATATATATATATATATATATATATATATATATATATTAAAAAAATCTATAAAAACTTTTTTCCGCGACAAAATCTCATTAAATCGTCAAATTTCAACGTTGGGAAACACTGATTATTATTACATTATAAAATTTTGAAAGTTCAATTCATGCATAGGATTTTCATATGTTATATACATTCTTTCTATATATTCTTTCAGTAATATTTTCACATATATTTTTTATTCGAAATATTAAATTTTAAAAAAAAATGAAATTTTTTACAGATAATGCTGTAAATTTAGCTTCCCTTTTCAAATTTCTTTCTAAAACATTCACAGTAGGTATGAAAATCTTAATCTTAAATTTATCTCTTGTCAAAAGATCATTTATATTATTATTCTTTTTTACCTGGATTATGTTAAATTTTAATAAAAATTTGTTGATTAGTATATATAATTCTGATTATATTTTGAATATCGGCCAATTAAGTTTTTGTTTAAACAGTAAACTCACTGCTTCTTATTTGGAACCGGCCTCTAAATATTTCCTATAAAGTTTATATCTCTTACTACGCGACCTTTTCTGATAACGTATTTAGCGCGTTGTGGGAGGTTTGACTGTATTAGCCTTGTCCATATGAAATGGTTCTGGAGAACACAGTTTATTCAAAAATAATCATAAAAACTTAATTAATGTGGAAAAAATGTTTGTTATAAGTCCATTCATTAAATTTTGTTCTAAATTTTATGTATCTTAGATTTTTATCTCATAATTAAAGAAAAGGTTCTTACTATATAAAAATAAAATAATATTAAATTATTTATTAAAAAGTATATTTTTATTTGCAACAAATTAATAGTATCAAAACAGTAATAATATAATTGTTTTCAAAATAAATTCTAATTATAGCATTATGACATTGAAAAATATGTTTGTTTCACCGATTCTGTTGTTTTTATCATATAATTATATTTCTTTATCACTTAAAAAATTAGTGCCATGGAGTAGTCGATGTATGACACGAAAAATATTTTAATACTCAAATATTTATTTCAATGTTGACTACAAGCATTTTTCAATGGATATAATTAAAGTACGCCACACTACAAACCTTGATGGGTCGTAATGAAACGACTGGTGGGCCGAGGATAGTTGTCCTAGTTAGCAAATCGTATTTAAAATTCTTAATAACCTTTTAATTTTGCTTCGACTTATAGTTAATTTATTAGTTATTTTCATACTAAGCAATTTTTATTAGAGTTTGATACGATCGTACTTTGATAATAAATCGTGAGTATAATATCCAATATTATTTTTATATATGAATTACAGATTTTAATTAGTACTGTTATTTTATATTGTAACATAATTTCAAAATTCATGACTTTTACTATAAATAGTTGTAATCCCTGCAAACTTTCATCATTGCGATATTGGTAAAAAGCAGCTGCTAATTAAATAATTCTTTCGCAAAACGTAAGAAAAGTAATTATTTTGGTGACAAATTATTCATCTATTCTATTCATCCAAAGATTTAGAATTATTTTTATTGTAAATTTTTCTTTTTATTTACTAAATTATTACAAACATATTCCTCAAAATTAAATGAAATTATAATGACAAATAATGACAAATAATTATATGACAAATAATTACAAATTGTCACCTCATAAATTTCGTACGGATTTAAATTTAAATTATTTTTTTATGAATATTTTTATATTCTCAAGTAAATCAAAGTTCTCAAATCAAGCTCCGAAGCATTCAATTTTTGGTACTTCCGTGTTATCTTATCCCCAAAAATTAAATTAAAAAAGAACACATATAATTATTATATTTATTTTCTAAATCATAGTTACAGACTCAGCAAATGTTTGTAAAGAGTTTGTAAATGGTCATCCAGGTGGCCAGAAAACCACAATGTCGTTGAGAATAGTGTCGAACACATCGGCACTGTTGCTTAGAACACGTTTGCGCCACATAAACTCACATAGTCACATAAATCACAGATAGCCTTAATAAATTCATGTTCAATAATCTTCAATAACGTCATCAATAATGTATTCTCTCATTTTTTATATTGTTATTTTAATTGTATTTTATAATTTAATTTCTGGGGGTAAGATAACACGGAAGTACCCATTTTTTGAACACAAAAAATTACAAGCTTTTAGTTAAATTTATTCACTGGAAACATTATCACACTTAACCTATATAGTTCTCTACAACAGTGATACGCAGACTTTTTCGGACGGCGACCCCCTTCTTTAAATAAAAAAATTATTCGACCACACCTAGCAAAATTTATTGAAAAAATCAAAAAAATTCTTCAAGTAAAATTTTTAACAAATGTAATATTACAAAATTTAAATAATATTTTTATTAAATATTTCAAAATTATAAAATCAATTTTTTTCGACCCCTCTGGAATTTTTCGCGACCCATACTTTGAGCACCGCTGCTCTACAGTATTATACAATATATTTAATTTTCAAATAAGTACGCGCCACCAATTAGTAGATTTCATTGTATTTAAATATTTGTTTCGTTCTAATTTAACTATCCTTTTAGATATTTAATACTTTCTCAAATGCAATAGGAAAAATTTGTGATATCTTTGAGGTTGTAATTAATTTAAATCATTAAATTAATTAAAATTATTAACAATTTAATTAAAGATTATGTGAATGTGTATTTTTGATTGATGTTGTTTTAATTGATTGACATTACTACATTGAAAGAATTGTCTCGGCTGATTTGTTTAAATAATATGAATGATTTTTTTGAATTAATAAATTAAGAATATTTAGAACTTTTAATTATGGATTCTATAAACACAAAATGTCAATGAAGCATCTTTCCTTCAAGTCCTATCTAATTTGTAACTAAATTATCAGTGATGCTTAGTAACATTAAACATGTAGTGGTGAAATGATTACAATCTTTATGTGATCATAGATGTTTACTTTCGTGACTTTTTTTGTTATATGTTATTAATACTGGATTCTTTAATAATCGGAACTTTTTCCATCTATATAGCATTGAATTTCTTTTTCTGTAAACTCCTGATCTCTAAGAACCCTGTCTTTAGTAGAGCAAAACAGTGACTGGTTAATTAGAATAAACATACAAATATAAATTTACGAATTTTTTTTTAATTTGAAGAAATATTACTTATGGTCTGTGCCATAGAAGATTTTAAATAATTAAAGAGAGGTTAATGAGAAATAAGTGGAATTGCAATCTGAAAAATAATTGAGGAAGGATATCGATACCAACAGTATAACGAAAATAGATTCGTTAAAATATGTGTAGTAGAATGTAAAAAAATGTACAAAATATCCCAAATGGAGAATACGAAGTGCACCGGATCGTAGTATGATATATTGTTCTCATTATCTTTAGATATCGGTCAGTTGGTATTTTTTTTCGCTGTGGTTTGAAACGGCTGAGTTTGATGAATCTAGTTATGTATTGTTTCTAAGTGCATTCATTCACGATTCAGAATGGATCTCGATATTTTCGATTCTTTCATTATCTCCAGCTGAGTCTTTGTTTTAGACGAACTGATATCGCGATTAACTAATTGACGTCTGATAATGTTGTTATTAATACTGATTTTTTTCTTTAATTTCAGTAGTTCAAATTCTTTAGCCATCGTTTTCTGATTTGAAATCGTAGCTTTTTTTCATATTTGGTTTCTAGATTATTTTGACTATATTTTGTAAATATTAATAATACTAATAAAATAAATAAGTAATTGTGTATTTTTTCGGAATTTGTGACAAAAACGGCATATTTGTCAAATATTTCGTTCTATTGAGGATTCAATTCCAAAGTTGTGAGTGTTAAGAGAGAACAATTTGTTGTGCATGAAGTTGCTACAGATCATGGATGATGAATAAACTTTTCTTGAATAAATTTTGATGAATTTGATTTTGAAGTTGGAAAATTTGGTTCATAAAACTGTTGATTGTTTGAAATATATCTGGAATAATTCATATAAATAATTAGAAAGATTTGTTGCCTATATATTACAAATATGTGAATTAACCCATTAGCGGTCTCACCCGAATATACTCGGGCAATAAAAAAGCAAATTTGGTAATTACCGAGAATAATCGGGCAAACGGCATATTAAATATAATGGAGTTCTGAGCTGTCTGTTTCATACTTGTTTACAGTTTATATACGCCCAGAAAAAATTTCTGCCAAGTTGCAATATTTTATTATTATTTTTTTCAAAATTTTATTGTTTACCCAAGCAAATCCATTGAGAAATTCAGTTGTCAAAAAAATTTTTTTCAGTAAATAGTAAAAATTTTCTTGAAATTTTCTTATCACTTACATCCGAATAACTTATTCTTTCATAAAATAAAATTAAAAAATATGGTTTTTTACCTGTTTTTCCGATACTAATTCGACCGTTAAGAGGTTAAAACGAAATGAATTAAAAATAGTCTTTTTTAATATAATCATTTTCTGAAACACGAGATTCGGTACTGTAAATTTTATTTCGTACTCTTTGTAATATTGGGAGAAATAAAGACAAATTATTAGAATTATGTTATCAAACAGCAATATTTTCAAAAAAATATATTAAAAATTATTTTTTTCAAGTTTTGGAATTATTATTTCAATAATTTTTAGAATAACAAGGATAGTTTTTTTGCTTCTGACACCAAAATAATTATAATTTAAAAATAACATAATATTATGAAAAACTTAAATAAATAAATAATTAGAATTAAATAATTATTAACATTTCTAATTATTTATTCAAATATTTCATATTTGGAATATTCATTTAAAACTAGAAATATATAAAGAAAATTAAAAATGTCCGTAGCACAGTCCCTATATTTATTGTCTGTATTTTATTTCATTTTTATATCAAAGTGATGTAATTTTTCATAAAATTATTTTAATCTTTTCGAGAGTCATGTACACTGACTATTTTCAATGAAATTAGAATATGACATTAGTATATTAGTGATCATAGGTCACGTTTGTATATTTTATATTTTTATAATTATTGGTAGTAAACTAAATTTTTAAAGTTAAGCATTATTACTTTTATTATTGTTCTAAACATGTTTTAAATATTTAACTGTTTAAAACAAACTTTAATAGCAAGAAAGGTATTGTAATTGAATAGTCGTAATTGCGGTACTATTATTTTTAGTCATACATTGTCGACACAATGTTGAAATATAATGGCACAATTTTGAATTGCATGCCATATAATTAAATTAAATACCCAGGAAGTTCTCAAAATAATATTTTATTCGAATAATTTTTATAAATTTATAATTATTTAAAATAGATTTTTTGTTGAAAAAATTTTCTTGTACTAAAATATTTTGAGGATCCTGTTAAGAGTTCCCTAGAATGTCGTAGGACACAGTTTGAGAAACATTGTTCCAACACTATATGGTATTTCGAAGATTCGTTTGTGGTAATCGATGACAATATTTTTGATTCTTTAATAATAATAATAAGAAGAAGAAGATAAAAAAAGAAGAAGAATAAGAATATTAATAATAAAAATAATATCCCCCTCGTGTGTAATAGCTCTTTGAAATAGTCGACCAATATTGGATTATTTGCGTGGAATTGGGCATAACTTGAGGTTTGAAGTTTAATATTAAACATTTCCGAGCATCTGTTATCTGTATATTTTACGTTTTACATTATAACCTTGTTAATTTTATTCCATATATAAACTTTCAATTTATATAATAAATCACTGTTTTGATGGTTGCTTTTAATAATGTAAATCGTTTATTTAATATATTTTTCAATTCAATTGAAATTATATAGTGAAAACCAAAAAAACCTTAAGCTTTTTTTGCCCTGTTAAAACTGGATTAGTATGTATTTTTTCGACCGTGTTATTTGATAAATCTTGTAAAAAAAAGATCGTATATAGAAAGGATTAGGTGTATATGAATTCGAACAATCTTGTTTTTATTCCAGATTATTATTTTTTCAATTTTTATCATTTTATATTTTTATTAATATTTTTTCTAGTTTATTCGATTCGGATTTAGCACTGCTTTTATCCATCCGAAACTGACATGAAGAATTATAGTGTAAAAAGAAATATTTGCATTTGTATAGAAATACAATATTTTGATGATGACGTGTTTAAAAAATGTATAGAAATTTAATTTTATGTGAATTCTTTTATAATTTTTTAAAGTACCTTTTGACCTGAAACTTTCTTTATTTTATATTAAGATGAAAATCATTTTAAAAATTTCTTTATAATATAAGTATATTAACCGAAGTTTAAAATGTAAAGGTGTTGTTAAAAATTAAAATATACATTTTTTATACATTGAATTATTTATATTTTTATTAGTTTAATGCTAAACCCTAATTATTAGCGTTGGATTTATCTGGTTTAAATAGATCTTTAAGTAGACGACTTTCTTTACTGATTTCACTATAATGTTAATGATACGAAATACCAAAGAACGAAAAAATGTTTATGTAAGCCAGTTCTGGGAGACTGACAGGGGGATCTTCAAGTAATTCATAAAGGTAGAAGTGTTATTTTAGTCTTTGTTATATAATAAACTTCTTTGATCATTCAATGAAGTAACTTTGATAGGTCTTTTATTTCTTTCACAAGTTCTTATTTTTCTTGTGTTTGACATTCTATTCTACATATAATGGTTTCTTCTTCAATAATGAATCTAAGTGTGATTTTATCTTTCTTCCGTCGTTTTTGTATTGATTCCCTTATTATAGTTATCCATGTCTTTGCATTGCTATTATCAAATGGATAACTGGCTTGTGCTGGTCAATCGTTCATATCGATTTTGCTTTTTTATCCTTCAATATCGGCTCTTTCTATCATTGAGAAGCAGAATTCACAAAGTGTTGAATTGTTCACTCACTAATATGGAACGTGAGCTAGTTTTAGACCGTAGTGAGATTGGCTAGTTTTATCCTACGATATAATTTGTCATGATAATAATAATTCTGCTCAGTACGAGATGAACCGCAGATTCGGACGAGTGGTAAATGTGCTTGATCGAAAGGTCAGGGGCATGAAGCTACCATCCGAGATATTAAAACTGAACGCCTCTAAGTCTGAATCTCGCCTAAAAATTACGATATTTTTTAGCCATCCTCATAATGAGGCAATATTATTATTCATTAAAGGAAACTTGAACAAGTGAATAATTGTTGCAAGCCAAATCATTGAATTTAGCGTTCAAAATTCTCCGTTGTGTGCAGTACCATACCGAGTTTCTTTATTGTCTATTAAACCCATCATGAGCACATGATCAATTATTGAGTCAACTTATGTATTCAGCACTTACACTTTCATATCCAAAAATTTTAAATAATTTGTCTACATTTAGACATAAGTTTAAATAAAATTTAACAATCTCTTTGGGCCTATTTTCTAGAGCCCCATTGGGTGCAAACTGATTCTCCTCATCAATTAATCTTTGCTTAGGTGTCTTTCTGTGTCTCTTTTATCAACGTCTTCAGATTACATTTTAGGATTTTCTCTTTTCCTAATTAATTTATTTTTCATTTGTTTTGGTCACCCATTTATTTGTTCTTTTTCCCTGTTGTTTTTCCATCTCAAATTTGTTATTTTATCTGAGCTATTCTAATTTCATTTCCGATTCATTGTTTAAAAAAATTTTTAGCTGGTTATTTTATTTTTAATTAGCTCTTTCTGTTTTTTCGTTTTCTTATATTTTAAATTTGCTGATGATTTTTATTTATATTTTCCATTATATTTCCTATCTCTCTTATTTTAATTTACTTTATTTATTTTTTTGCTACTCGCTGTTTTTCGTTTTATATTTAGAACCTTTCCTTCGTTGTATTATTGTTGTATATAAACAACCGGGTTATTGTCTAGTTCGTGCCCAGTAATAGTAAGTCGTCTTTCTGGCGATTATTAAATATTTTTACAAGGTTATTTATACGAAAATATTAATTATATACACGTATAAATGTTATTTATGTATACTTACATAATTTTATACTAATAAGATATTTGTACGAACATATGTTGAGATAAAAATCAATCAATACTTTAAATAAATTATAGGACCCATAAACATGAAAGTGACATATATTTTTAATATATATAATAATTTTTTAATTATATTAATGCACGATAATTCACAAATGCATAATCAGAAGTCTGATGTATTATCTTCGTTAGTTCCAACAAACTTATCACCTTGAATTAAATAAAAGTCTAATTAATAAAATTTATATTTTCACCTTATAAAAATTATTGAATGTAATAAAGAAAATATTTTAAACTTTTCATTAAAATATTCATTTTACACAATTAATTACTTTTTATTAATAATAATTTTAGTTTAATGCTATTTAATTATTTAAAAAAAAATTGTTTAATTTCATAAACCATATTACGTTTATTGAACGCAATTTCAAATAATTTTGTCTTGGTGTGAATTTAAATTTTATCATAAGATTTAAATATTTTTATTAAATCTGATTATTATTAATTGTTGCAAGTTAAAATAAAGATCTCTTCAATGTTGATATAGCAGAAATAATGTTCAAAATTATTGTTAGGAGTTAATTACCTAATCTATATTTTAGACGACTAAAATTTATCTTATTATCACCGGTAAACGAAAAACAGGTAAAGATTATATTTCAAATATTTTAGAATCGCATCTCAACAAAATTGGAATCAAGAATTCTAGTATTCATTTGAGTTCTCATATTAAAGAAGAATATGCAAAGAAACACAATTTAAATTATAATGAATTAATAACATCTAGTAAATATAAAGAAAAATATCGAGCTGAAATGGTAAAATGGGGTGAAGAGCAAAGAGATAAAGATAGCAGTATATTTTGCCGACATGCTTTATCTACCTTAAATCCAAAATTTAACGAACAAGTAGTAATTGTAATTGCTGCTCGACGTCATTCTGATTTGTTATTTTTTATTGAAAATTTTGGACGTAATAAGGTTTTAATTGTTAAAATATATGCCAATAATTCAATTCGAGAAAATCGTGGTTGGATTTATACAGAAGGTATTGATAATTTTCCTACGGAAATCGGATTGGATGATTGGACTGATTGGGATCTTAATTTAGTGAATGAGACAACTGAGGATTGTGTAAATGTTATTGAATCCATCACTAAACTTATTTCACTGAAACTTGAAATGATTGGATAATAAAATTATTGACTTTTATAGTTTTATAATTTTTAATTTTAGAGTCTTCAGTGGCTAGTAAAAAATTAGTTGTTATCTTAATTGTGACGCATTTTATTATTTCCAATAAATTATTTTTCTATATTTGTATGCGATTTTATGCTGTAATTCTTACTTTTAAATTAATTTAAAAACTCTTAACCCTTTGCGGTCCGTAAAAAATGTTACTCATCAAGTCCACAATTGTTTTAATGATTTTCTTGAACTAAATTGGGTTATTTTAATAAAAGGTATTTTTTGGAATTAAAATTTTATTTTATGACAATCATACAATATCATTCAAAAAGATTCGACATAGGACTGTTAAAGGTTTAAACAAATTAATAATTGTTTTAAAAATAATAATAATAAACATCAACTTATTTGAAGATTTGTTTAAAATATATAAGAACATCAAGTAAAAATGTATAAAGCATAAATTATAGGAAAAGTCATTATTAGCAAAATACACAATTAAAAAGATGATAGGGTTACCAAAATTAGAAATTTGGTAAAAAGTAATTGAAATTTTTTTTTATAAAGACAAGTCCATAAAATCGAAGTAAACCAATAGATAATCTATCCCAAAAATACAGAAAAAGAGGTTATGAATAGAATCCCCTAAGCTCAAGACTATAGAAGTTTTGTAAAATTAACCTAAATAAACAGAATTATGAGAAAATATATATAAAATTTAATGCCAAAACATATGAGCAAGTAACAAATGATGAGACAAATGCGAATATAGTAAAATAAAATCGATTAGAGGTCCAAAGACAGATATTTATAAAATATAAATTAATTTTTTTAAATAAAACAAACCAATTTAATAAGAAACGAATTTTTCGAGCTTGACATGTAAAAATGTCAGCCTGTCAATCTAAGAGAAAAATGATTAAGGCAATTAAATTAGCCGACTAAAATTAAATTGGAGCGAGCCGTCAAAGGAGACGGACAATTTCCTTAAAGCGAATTAGAGCTACAATAGAAAGCCCGGGGGAAGTTAGATCCAGACTAATTTGTCAAAATAAAATCAACTACAAAATGGGTATAAAAGCGACCAGCAAGAAAACAGAATTGCCAGTTGGTCGAAGAAAAAGAAAAGAAGAAGTTTAGCGAGAGCGACAAAGAAAATGTTAAAGTTAGTAGCAATTGAATAATTTAAATCGAACGTACCAGAAAGGGACATCTCCCGTTGGAAGATTTATCGCTGCGTGAGATTTGTAGTCTATTGAAAAGGGCAGACCAAAAAGGGTTGTATCAAGTGTGGTTGAATTAATAAAAAGTGTAACTAAAGTGTAACTGTATCAGTCTTAAATAAAGATTTTGTGTTGGGTCGTTTATTTATTTTGAAAAGAACACAAGGGAGTCAGTCAGTAATACCGACTTGCACAAAATACCCAACAGTTTTTTTAAAAATTGTTGTCTGCTATATTTGTGAGAAAGAAGTGAACCACGAGGAGAATTCTATAACAAGCATCATACGGGCTGACACTTTCTCGATTAGACCTTGAGCATGTACATTTTAGATATTTCTGCCGTTTGGATTGAAACTTTTATAAATTACAACTAAGCTAACAATACTTATTCTTTACCTCATTCTAGTACCAATTTGAGATGTAATGTTTTAAACTACTTAGACTACCTCGGACAACTAAGTAGTACCCAAAGTTGATCGAAGTTTCATGTCCCAGTGGCCTAAAACTATGCAACGGCATTGATCCCGATAGTAGTGGCGGCATGTGCCAAGGGACCATTTTGTCGAACGTCACCGACTGGAACTTCTATAGTCCATAGGCTTTGAAGCACACAATCTTGATCGAAATTTAATTCCCATAATGCTGGGGGAAGGTCTCCGAAAGAAATCAATAAAGACCATAAGTTTATTCATAAGTTTAACTAATTACAACCTAAATACTTACCAGTTATAAATTATTGCAAAATGAACTCGTAAGATATAATAAGTGAAAGAAGTGTGTTTTTCGTCTTGAGTCCCCATTTTCATGTTAGTGTGTTGTCTAACCAATCATTGTTGGTACACCGCCGCATTCGATGTTTTAAAACCCAATCATTTTCCTTTTTATATCTTCTTTAATAAATGGTTCTTTTTACTTTCTACACTTTTTGATTTCTTAAATAATTTTTCCGTGTTTCTTTTTTCATCGCCATGTTGGATTTTGATCTATTTGATCGTTTTTTCGGCGATTCTGGCGCTTTTTTCGATTTTTGTAAATTTTTTTTATTAATTTAATTGTGTAATTCTTTGCAACTTCTTAGGTGGTAATTTATTATATTTGCTTTATTTACTTTTCCTTATTATTATATTTTTATTATTGTTTACTTGAAATTTTAAGAATTTATGACCTGAACTCGACCTACTTTGACTTTACATGGGTTCTAGCCCAGCATTAGATCTTTCCTTATCGCAACCTAACACGATGTTCAGGATATTCTTAAAAATTCGAATCAAATATATTATTTACAGTATAGTTTAACAAACTAAGAACACTAATAAAGTAATATCAAGAGGCTGATTATATTTTATCAGTAAAATTAATTTTTTTGTTTACTTTTAACTTGCTATTGTTTTCTTATAAAATTTCATTTATTTTTATCTTGACTAATACATTTGATAAAGACAATGTCGAAAATTTGTGTTACATAGAAATAATAAATTTTTATTTATAGTTGTAATGAAAATAAATAAAAAGTCAAAAGTTGATTTAATTAATTTATAATTCATAATTTTATCATATATGGATTTAAAAAATTAAAATAATTATTTAATTGACAGTTAAATGACTTGAAAATTAAATCCACACATTCTGCCAAAGATTGTTTTAATAATATATATATTTCGTAATTCAAAGTATTTGCAATGGTATTGAAAATTAAAAACCTATCTTAATTTAATATTAATTATTTTCTTTAAGAGTCACAAAAAATCTGATTTGGGTCAATGTTTATATAAAAGTCGATTTGGTAAATCAACTAAGAATATTAAAATTGACAGGGTTTTTATTTTAATTCATAGCTATATGTTTTTTAATTATTTTTTTTCAGCGAAAACCGATGAAATCCGTTTTGGAAGAATCAGATTTACAAAAAATATTTTCTTTAGGAGCACTAGCTGATAAGGATTTTTCCGCCAGTAATAATAATAATAATTTCTTGGTTTAAATATCATTTAAATAGTTAGGGTGATAAACGATAAAGACAAAGAAGGCATTCTTTCTCAAGTTGAGAAAAAAATGTTTGAAAAAGTTAAAAGTGAATATTCTAAACTATTATCAGTTCCTAGAAGGTTGGATTTATTCTTTAACGAGTCATTATAATTTTATAATTAAGACCCAAAGGTGCCCGTTTTATGACGAAAGAAGAACTTCTTGCGGCAGAAAAAGAAAATTTTTTGAATTGGAGAAGACAACTAGCTGAGTAACTTATGAACCCTCTTAATATTAAAATCAATAGTATATTTTAAGAATTGAAAATGACAAACGTGTTAAATTAACTCCATACGAATTGAATTTGGATTTTTGGAGACAGCTTTGGCGTGTTATTGAAAGAAGTGATATTTTAATTCAAGTTGTTGATGCGAGAAATCCTCTTTTGTTTCGTAATGATGATTTAGAAGTTTATGTTAAAGAAGTTGATAAAAATAAAATTAATATTATTCTGATCAACAAAGCTGATTTATTGACAGCAAAGCAAAGGTTTGAAATTTTTCTATGATTTAAAAAACAAAATTAATGATATTTAAAAAAAATATACTGTGGAAGTTTTTGTAGTAACTCAAAAGTGTTTTATTTTTCTTTGATTATTCTTACAAATTTTAGCATAAGCATTATCAAAAATGAAAAGTTATCAGTAAATAAATAAATTTCTCAATAAATATTAAAAGAATCAATTTCATTGGTTGAATAAAACTATTTTAATTAAATAGTGAATGCATGCAAATTATTTGATTTATATTAATTATAATATTAAATTTTTAATTCATTTATTTGTTTCTGGGTTTTATTACAACATTTTTTCACGGGATTAATCTAAAGTCTTTTATAATATTGTTAGCAAATAAGGCCTTTATTAGATATGGATAAGATTTTTTTGATTGAAATTTACTATTTGCCAACAGTTTCTCTCCCACCAGTTAAAATTAAATTTACCAACGTTATATACAAAATATAGATCCTATGATCAGTATATACATTTTCATTGAGCAAAAATACCCGATAAAAATGATTATTATAAATAAATCTTTTATTGATTTAAATTGCACATCCAGTTTTTGAATGTTAAGGAAAATATTTCATTTACCCAACGCTTTGACTGGCAAATAGGCACTAGTGGTTATCATTTATCTCTCATGGTAGCGACAAGGTTCTTATGTTCCTCGGTGGACAGGATTTATGAGTATTAACGAAGCCATATAGAAAATGAGTCAAAATTTAACAAAAAAAGTAAAAGCTGTGTTGGTAACAGTCCATTTTCACTAGAATAATTTCACTACTATATTCCCTCGATAATAAGTTTTTTTTAATTGAGCGAATGGAATTGTGTCTAGTTGATTAGGTCTAATACCCCAGGCGAATCTAATCGTGCCGTAAAATATACGGGTCAGTTGCCTCTATTGATGATAGCTTGGCTAATAATTTAGATCAGACCTGCGTAACGTACGGCCCGTGAACATATATTACATATGATACCAATATATAGTAGGAGTATACAGTCTATTACTATCTCCCCTCGGCGATTCTTAAATTTTGCAGGTCTAATGTAGATGCTTTATAACAAAATCTATCGCTAAATAAAGTTAAAATTAAATTTATCGTCAATATTTACATTTATTTTTAAACATTGAATAAATGGAAGACAATTTTCAGACATTTCTCTATTAGTAAGAAAATAGAAAATAATATGTTGTTTCTTGATTTTATTTTTAAACACGTACAGAGTTTCATATTTCAGATGAGAAATAGAAATTGCTATCGCAAGACGTAATTTTTAATTAGAATATCATTCTAGGGTAATATGGGCGGAATATTTCGATAGAGAAAATATAAGAGTAATTTTCTGGTCTGCGAAAGTTGCTGAAGAAAAAAGGAAAATGGAAAAATTGTCGGAAATAAAAGAGTCTGAAAATGAGGAGTGCGATGGAAGTGGTAATTTAAAAGATGAAAATGAAGTATCAGAGGATGATGATAAGGAAGAAATTGATGATTCAGAAATTGAAATTAAAGTTGATTCAAATGATGATAAAATAGAATCGGAATCGGAAAATAAAGAAGAATCAGAGGATCAGAATGAAGCTGATGTAAATGGAATGAATTCTGATTGTTTTTCTGAAGAGTCATTTATAATGAGTGATACGGATGAAGAGAGTTCTGATGTAAACGAAAAGGAAACTCTCGAAAATCAAGAAGGTCATTAAAAATTCTACTGATATGATTGGTGTTGAAGATATCGTTAAATTTTTGGAATCATTTGAAATCAAGAATCCCCATGAACCTGGAAAAACAACTGTCGGTTTAGTCGGTTATCCAAATGTCGGTAAATCAAGCACAATCAATGCTATATTTGGACAGAAAAAGGTTTCTGTTTCAGCTACTCCTGGACACACAAAAAGGTTTCAAACATTGAATATCACCAATAAGTTGATATTTTGTGATTGCCCGGGTCTAGTTATGCCTTCCGTTGTTCACTCTAAAGGCCACTTGATGGTGTCGGGTATTCTGCCAATCGACACAATTCGTGATTATATCGCACCCATAAATATCGTTAGTTATCCAGCTTTTTCTTTCAATTTTCATTCATAAGGTACACACTAGATCGCAGAACAATTCCCCAGGGATACCTTGGAATTACTGTATGGTATACAGTTACCCGAAGTCAAAGACGGGGAAGACGTTAATAGACCTCCAACAGCAAGAGAAGTTTTATCATCTTATTCCTGTTAGAATAAAATTATATTAATATGAATCATATAACACTAATTGCACAGATATGCATGGAATGATGACATCCAAAGGAAATCCTAACTTAGATAGAGCAGCTAGAATCATTTTAAAGGATTATGTTGACGTTTGTTTTTATATTCCATTTCGATATCTGTTGACGGTAAATTTAGGGTCGATTGCTTTATCGGCACGCGCCTCCCAATATTGATCCAATAGAATTTGAGTCAGCAGCAGAATTGCCAGAAGAAAAACGGTTCAAAAGCAAACCGAAGCCAAGTGGCAAGAATGCAAAATTGATGGAATTGAATCCGGAAATGCCAGTAAAAATTAATAAATATATTGCTTGTTTAAAATTTTAATTTGTTTGTAAATTAGATTTCCGATGAGACTGTCAAATCGATCAAAGGGCCAAATCTATTGAAAATTAAGCGATCTGCCATGCGTGACGGAATGCAAAGAATTAGTTTGAAGGATGAATCAATAACCAATGCATCGGATTTGGATTCGAATGCAACAAATTCGACGAAGCCTTGGCGGCAAATTAATAAAAGAGGAACCAAGGAGAAAATGCGAAACAAATATTCGTCATTAGATCAGCATCAATATGTTTATTTCTGATTTATATTTGAATAAATTTCGACTGTTTTTTTCATTATTTTGCCTAAAATTCCGTTTTTAATAATATAGAAAGAAATTGAGTTATATATATTGTGAGTAGTGTATCTTTTTATATTAAATATTTGATTTATTTAATATAGTATGTTTTACTGACAAATTATAACTAATATATGATAATCTTATTTCCTATTTATTGTTGTATATTTAAATTAGTTTGCCTTAGTTGTTTCTACCTTCAACCGTTCAACGAAAAGTAGAATAAACTCAGCCGGGTTAGCTTAGTTCAAGAAATTGATTTTTTTATTTTTGCTACATTCGAATTTATCCACTTGGAACTATTTATTCGAGAAACAAAAATGTATTCAACGGTTTTTGCAAAAGATCTTCATACAGTGGATCAAATTAATAATAAAGAGTGTTGAGACAACCAAGTCAAAGTAGGAAGTCAGTTAGATGACTTATACCAATGGTCAGCAGTAGTGGTTGAGTGATCGTGTAATTGTCAATAAAAAGTGCTATTCCTCACTAAGTGTTGTAATAAGCACTCAAAAGCTAATTAATGAAGGTTTATATTATATGGAATTTGTTATTGTTACCAGTCAGATGAATAATTGAAACAACCCTTTACGGAAAATGCAAGTGCAAACTCATAAAAATTCATTAACGTCAGCTTAAGACTGAATTTTGTAACAATTATTCTATTTTCAATTTAATAATTATTTTAATTTTATTCTTATTGAATGATTATTTCAGTCATAAATAGAGTCATCTAGATATAACGAAATGGGTCACTCACAAAACCAACAATTGTAATAGTTCACATCTGAAATGCAAATAAATTATTTTAAACTATTCACAGATAATTGAAAGTCTGCCTTTTTATTACTACCAATAGATGTGTAACTAAAAATGAACCAACATAGTCCAGAAAAAATGATTCTCAGGGCTTCAGTAATGACTATAAAGTTCTTGTATGCAAAGATAGAGTTCAAAATGTACTTGGGTGAGTTTCGACTAATTTTTGTTATCAAAATGTTGCTTTAAGGTTCATACTTATCGATCTGATAATTTTCATCATGTTTTAGTTCAATTATATATATGGGAATTCAAAACCCCTCACATATTCTTTCAGGTTAAGACTCTATGTATCAAAGATGGGAGGTTTATTGTTAGGACAAAACAGTCACTGAAGAAATATTCTTCAAATAAAAATTAATCACATCAAAAGACAGCTGCGTAAAAATGTTATCAACAAAATTGTTGAATCTAGTTTATTCCTTTCACCCCGAGAACCCTATATTTCCGCGCGATAATGTATTTTGACCCGTTTAGACTTGTTTTTATTCTAATATTCAGTTCACATAATTGCAGTTAATATGTTATATAATGCCGAAGACCGCATTAATCTGAACACCTCAAAAATAGCCCGGTGTGAAAGATTAAACAAGGCTATATATATATGAAATAATTTTTAATTATAATGTATATTGTTATTCCTGCACTTTATTTTGATATTCTAATAATTTGGCTTGTATATCGGCGTAACCTTTAACATAACTTGGCTCTTTCTCTGGAATTGACTTGGTATTTATTTCACTCCTAGACATTTTCACTATTATAATTAATCCCAGAGTAACAATAGCCATCTGCATTGCGACAAGACCGCTGATAACTGCAATTATTATATTAATATTCCTATTAACCGATTGGCTAAACTTTATCGCACAATCATAGTTATGTAATTTCATGAACCATACGAACATCTCTCTTCCATCTCCGCAATTTGGGTACACTTCTATGCAACAAGAATCTGGAACTAATCGGGATTGGTTGAAAATATTTTCCCAATCTTTGTGTTTTTCCTCAATGCCGCAACAATTGAAATACTGCTGCACATAATCTATGACTAAATTTGGAAAGTTTGAACTTTCTTTCATTTTGTAATCATATTGCTTCATGAGATATCTAAATCTCTCTCTAATTATCTCATTTACCTGCGGCTGCCTTAGCATTGCTTCGTACATTGTAATAACTTGAATAATGATTATGACAGATGCAAATGACACAAAAACGATCAAATTCAATTTATTACGCCATAGAAATCCTTTTAAACCGCTAGAGGAAATTACAATTATCAATGATCCTATGACAATTACCATATAGACAAAACTGTAACCCATATTTCCTAACATAACTAAAATATACGAATATTTGATCAAGCAGAGAGTACCGATTGTGATTAAACCGATGGAAAACAACAGGAGAAATGAAAATGTCACGATTAAAATTAAATTTAAAATCATATTAGTTCAATCTTACTTAGTTTTCTATTTCATTCAAATTGAGTCAATAAAAAATTATTGTTATATAAAATCATACTTAGCATTAACATTCGGTAAAAAATGTTGGGCATAAACTGATTTTATACCCAAATAAACAGATTAAGAATTAAAATTATAATAAAATGATAAAAAAACACTAGAATATTCTATGAAAATGGGGAAATTCTACATGGCGCCGAATCAAATAATAATTGGATAAAAATACAAAATTTAGAAAATTAATTTATCAAAAATAACATATGAATTAAAATAATTAGAAATTATATAATAAAACTATTAAAAATGGCATAGAATATTCTAGAGAATATCCATATCCATCCTGTCGGTGAATTGAATTTAAATTAAATAAAATATAAAAATTAGACAATAAAATAAACTATAAATAATAAAAAGTCGCCAATTAAATTGATAAAGATTGAATAATAAGATTGTATAAATATTTCAAATAGTTTTTTAATAAATGTTTCATTGTTTTGAAAATTTAATTAGAAATAGTTAATATTTTTTAAATTGCGCGCGAAAAATAATTTTTAAAACAAAGATTCGAGATCTCTGATTTTAATTACATATAAAACAAAAACATTGGTATTAATATCTCTATTTATATTGGCTCTATATATTAATCAAATGAGTTTATTTAAACAAATATTCATAGTTGACGCAATAACAGTATACATTTGAACAAAGATTTGAAATCTCCATTCAAAACTACTATAGAAAGCTGAAAGTCCCATCAAAATATGTAAATTTTACGATGCACTGTCATAAATAGAATCGTTGATTTTATCGAGTTGTTTTACCTTTTCTTAATTCCTGGGAGAACCAAGAAACTTTTCGAGGATTTTATTTCGGAATCTCCTTAGTTGAATCAAGATGCAACTTTTTTGTTAAGGATGTCTCGACTAAATATACTTGGTTCCCAATGTTCCAAAAATTATTCCTTAAAAACGTGAAATTTATATCGAAAAGAAATCTTTTCGTTGATTTTCATATAAAATAATCTGTGTCGACAAATAACAAATCTTTTTCGTGGAAAATGTCTGGGTGAAATCTTTAATGTAAGAAAAGCACTTCTGACTAAATTTTGCACTTTTCACTTTTTGCAGTTTGCACTTAAAAATCAATATATGCGCGATAACTCATCGATCAAACGCGCAATAACTCATCAGTAGGGGGTGGGGGTATATATGCGCGATAACTCATCGATCAATCGCGCAATAACTCATCAGTAGGGGGTGGGGGGTATATATGCGCGATAACTCATCGATCAAACGCGCGATAACTCATCAATCAAAATCCGTGATAATTCATAATACATTCGGACATAGCCGAATTTTTGAGAATTATCGATTGATTTTACCTTTTCTTAATTCCTGGGAGAACCAAGAAACTTTTCGAGGATTTTATTTCGGAATCTTCTTAGTTGAATAAGGACGCAACTTTTTTGTTAAGGATGTCTCGACTAAATATGTCTCGTTCTCAAGATAGCTCAAAAATATTGATTGATTACACTTTCTGAATTCCTAGGAGAACCAAGAAATTTTTCGAGATCTTTATTAAAGAATCTTCTTAGTTGAATCAAGACGCAACTTTTTTGTTAAGGATGTCTCGACTAAATATACTTGGTTCCCAATGTTCCAAAAATTATTCCTTAAAAACGTGAAATTTATATCGAAAAGAAGATCGGAACTGCGTCAAACTTTTTAGTTTGTTCGTACCTCGAAGGTCTTGTTATACAACATTAAGATCTCGCCACACTAATGTTCAGGGAGCTAATTTTCTATAAATCGACTCAGTGCAGTAGAATTCGATATACATAAAATTGACATTAAAAATCGAAAGAATTTATTTGTTAGACGAATATTCTACTTCGTTTTGAAAATCATATTTTTTTATACAATTTTTTTATGCATTTCAAAAAAAGTCAGTTTAACCAGATTATCGTTTGCCTTCACAATAAGTCTAACTCAATTACCGACGTAAACCACTAGAATTATTTACAAGCATTCATTATTTATGATTTATTTCATTTTCTTATTTTTATATTTTATTTAATTTTAAATAAATTCATCACCATTCTATGCCATTTTTAATAGTTTTTTATATAATTCCTACTTCATTTAATTTTCAAATTATTTTCTTACTATTTTTTGATGATTTCTTACAAATCTTTACTACTTCAAGCTGGCAAAAACTCAGGAAAATTTGGTCTACCCAAAATCTCAGCATTAAATTGTGACTGAAATGCAGTGTCAGTATTTATAATCTGATTTTGGTGTGCGAATATGTAAATGTGCACTGATTCAGTAAAACAAGTTTGAATTATTTTAATTCTAATTAATTTTAAATTTATTTTTATCAGTTTTGAGAGTATTTTTTATGATTTATTTTATTTTCTAAATTTTATATATTTTTTAATTTTAATTAATTTTGCCGCTACTTTAATAATTTTATTATATAATTCTTGGATTATTTTATTTTAGTTTTTAGTAATTTATTTTTAAAATTTTTATATTTTACATAATTTTAACTAGTTTTTGGCGGCAATGATTGATTTCACCATTTTGTTGGCGGGTGACTACTCAGATGACCCCTTTCCGCTTTTGGTCTAGAGGATGAAATGCCCACATCGATATCACTCGTCTTTATTGTTTGTCATCACTGAGCAGGACCCGTACATAACTTACCCTCCAACATAGCACCCGTGAGTTACCTCACGTTGGAACTGTGCTATGCCGGCGAGACGCCAGTAAGCAGGTGAGCCATACTCCTTCGGACTACTCCTTACTGAGGCCTCGACTTCCTAACCCCTGACTGCCGATAGAAGGACTTACGTCTATTCACCCTGTCACCCCATCGCCATGTTTCTAACTGGGGTTGCCAATTGACTAATGCTCCTCGGTTCTGAGACTCTCGAGGCTATCTACCTATTGCATATTATCTTCTTAAGAAATACAGAAACACATATATAAACAAAAATTTTATTACTAGGATTACTGTACAAATAAATCGAGAGCTTTTACAATGGAAAATTTACAAGAACGAAATACACATCAAGATAGAAGGTGATATTAGAAGATTGTTCAGGTCTCTATGAAGAGTGAGCCATTTTCGGGGAATCCTCATTTCTCCCAATCCGGGTCGGCGAGTAATTCGTCCAGATTAAAGAACTCGACAGCGTTTTCTTCCCACGTCGCCCCGGCGGCGGTGATGACTCGCCCGGAGACTCCGGTTGTTGGGACGACCACTATTAGATTACTATTGTCGTTGACTGGAGCGATGGTTGACGATGTACACTGCTTGACGGACGCCCGTTCCCGTTGTTTCCTTTTGCGTTCAGCCCGAGACAACTGTCGACGTTTAGGCTTTGAAGAGGGGTTCGTTTGTACGGTTGATGAGGGCGCGAGATTCGGCTGGACCTTGCTAGTTCCGGTGAATACGATCTCTGGATCTTTAGGAGAGAGTTCGGTCTCTACACACCCATGGCAAGACTTCGCGAGTGGAGACGAAAACCTGACGGAGGTATCATGGTGCGCTGGAAAGAGATTGCTGGCGTCGTTAATTGGGATCTTCGCTATTTTCCTAGTGGTCGCTGCTTGTATGTATAGTTTGTGCAGTGCTTCCGACTGCTCTTTTATCAGGCTCCTCTGTGCCCGACTTTCGGAGATGAGAGCATCACGACAGTGCTCGCTTCGATACAATTTCTTTTGGGTCTCCTTCATTTGCGTGGGGCTAAACCATGTCCCCTCCAATTCATCGATCTTCCTTTTGTATTTTCCAATTTGCGCTTGTAGATCCCTGATAACTGAATTCTTGTCCGAGCAAGAAAAGCAAGGTTTAAGAACGTTGTTGGTACTTGAAGACATCTTGAATAGCTATGAAGAGGAAATGTGAATAAAATCAAACTAAGACAAATATGAGACATCATCATCTAGTTACACTCATACCATACTGATCGTAGATTTTCATACAGACAACACGAGTTTATTAGCCTGAAGAGATGTCGTTGCCCTACAGATCTTGTACGCTTGGGGACATTGTTTATGCGAAAGTGGATCATTCATGCAAGATTTTTCCGAAGGAAAGTAAGGTATTAAGGGTTGATGAAATTACCATTTAATCAATTTACCTGACAAACAGTACCTAGTATTTAAAGAGAGTTTAACTAAATTATAGATTTACCCCAAGACAAATAATCTGGATGTGTAGATCTTATGCATGGATAGGCGATTTATCTTTAAATTAGTTATTCAACATAAATAAGACCCTATCAATCGCTCTGCAATTATTTGTTTGCGATGAGTAAAAATTTGCTAATTAATTTGCACTTGTCTAGTTGAGAGAAATTCAGAATGATTAAAACAAAGTCGGATATTTACATGAATTTAACCACATGTACCCCGAAATATCTGTCTGGTCACTATCTATCCTTTCTGATCGGTGAGAAAATCGGGTGACTGTCAGTAGTATGTTTTCAGTGAATCCTGTTTCAACCGATGCGTCAGGTGTGGATTTTCTGTGATTAACAGTCTGCATAATTGACATATTGCGAGTAGCCTCTATGATTATTCTAAAGCGCATGGCGCATAAAAAATTTTTTCTCACCTACTTATACTTAGTCATAATCGATGACTGATGTTTTCATGCTCTATGCTATGCCTATGTATGCATGCAGATGTATCTTCCCTTATGTCATATTACATCACTGACAAACCAGGTATCTACCTCTAGTGCAGCCTATTATCTCTCATGGATATTTTGGAAAAAACGGATTTCTACATCGTCAATGTCGGAATTAATTCACGATCCCTCGAATATGATTTACTAGCTCGTCTCGTGGCCCTCCATCACTATCAATGTACGCTGGCTACTGCTGTCAAATTGGAGATTTATTACTTCCCAATGCTGGATTTTCCACTCGACGGAATGTGGACATTCTATGTTTTACTGGGTAACATTATTCTGCTACAATATTTTTTAGAGAAATACATTTTTACTGATTTGAATTATTCGCTTTTATTTTTAATGATTATTTAAACCTGTTTAATTACGCAATTTCATACAATTTCATCTTTGAGAGAACACATAGCTGTTAGGAAGATGATTTCGCAAAAATCGGTAGCTGAGAACTTCAAGATTAAATTTCTAACGAATTCGAGAACTATGGCAACTATAGTACTACCAAGGTTGGACGGTTTTGTTAACGTAAGACTTGTTCAGATCTACTGGATGGTAAAGAAGAATTTTTTAACTCGATCAGACGCTGTTATAATACACCCTCAATCACTGTGCGAACATATCAAAATTCATCCTATTGATCGATTCAGTTTACTACCCTACTTCTTCATATGAGATTTGATCGAATTTAGTCACTCCTTCAGCGACGGACCCGTGAGGAAGCCCCCACATTACGGCCCGAATCAGCTGCGTGATTGAAAAGACCCCATGTCCACCGGCTGAGCTCCCGAAGGCACCTCACACCATGACATGGAGTATCTCAACGCCACGTTTCTCCAAAATTTTAAATATCATAAAATCAACAAATAATAAAAATTCCTTTCATTCATAATAAAACATTTATTACCAAGTTACTAACACATTTAATTAAGTAAAACCTTCAATCAAACGAAAAGAGAAAAATTATTGCTAAATTTAGACTACTATAAATTCATAAATACACATGATCGTTGCATGGTAAACTTAAATAATGAAAAATTCCTTACCAAATTTTCAAATAGGCTGAATCGAAAAGCTCTGAACAGAAATGGTTAATACTGGAATAGGTTGAGTTCTCTTGGATTCCTAGAATAGTCCTTGAAATGATTTCGGTGAATCTGTGGCTGTCGCTGTGAATTTTGGTTTCTAATGTAGTGGTTAGATGAACGGTAATTGTTATTTAAAATACTCTTACCTAATGTAGTGGTTAGATGAACGGTAATTGTTATGATTTTAGTGTCCGTTTATATACTACTTTTCTATTTACGCGGACCAATCAGAATTGATTACCGCTTAATTTTATTATTTTAATTTATTTTCCTTGTTTTTGAGCTATTTTCCTCCTATTTTCTTTATTTTTATTATGTTTTTATTTAATTTCCTTAATTTTCTTATTATTTGCTATATTTTGTGTTATTTTCCGTCATTTTATTGTCCTATTTCAATTTTTCGTGTTTTTATATTTTTTGTTTTAATTCTTATTTTCTAATTATTGTTTTTCTTATTTCCTTTCTACTTCGTTTCGTAAATTTGTTTATTTTATTTTTTATTTTTAATTTTTGTTTCGTTATGCTTAACCTAGTCTCTCAGATACTCTTCGACTCAGCCCAACAATTTTCATAGATTATTCTAGTATCTCTCATGATTTCTATTATAATTTTGACTCCTAATTCATTTTTTAATGATATCTTGTGTATTTCTTTCCATTTCCATTCCTACTTTCTCTTATCGCTATTTACTCGCATTTGTTTACTTTCTGATATTTATCTATGCTATGTTTGAGTTTGTTTCGTGCAATACTTCTTTGCCATTGTTTTATTTTTGTTTAATCATTTTAGTGTTTTTAAGGACTTTTTATGATGTTTACGTGATGTTTTATGTGCTTTTATTTTAACTTTTTGTATCTTGGTGCTATTTTCCTACTCATTCCAATGAAAATTTCAAGGAAGTCAAATTATGATATATTTCTGAATCACCACAAGCCTAACCAGAAGTTATGGAAATGATTTTATTAAGAATTAAATTTTGATAATCTGATTTTACCTAATTGAATCAAATGATAAAACTCAAACAGCAAACAACATTTTACAATGCTGCATATAATAATAAATTAATAATAGAATGAATGAAACAATTATTATATTTTTTGATCTTTTCTAAATCTACATCCTCGGTTACTCATTAGCAGTTGAATTCGACCAATCAAATTCCTGTTAATTTCTATGAATTTCTGGTTTAAAGGAATTTATATTTTTTAAATTCTCTTCTATGGCTCCAAAACAATGACTTCATTAGTCATGGATATTTAATTATTAATAATAACTTGCCGTAAAGTTTACTATTATATAATAGATGAAATATTTTCCACTGTCAAATTTAAAATTCTTTCTCAAAATTATAAAGTTGTGTGAATTAAAATTATTAAACTAGAATTAAAATATATTTGTATAAATATATATCTCATTGTCCCCAATGTAATTATTATTTTTTTTCATTACTAATAAACGGTGAAATTAATCACAAAAATTAAAATAAACATCAAAGAAATTAAAATCGGTTTTTAAAATGATATTTTAGATATCCTCTAATTTCATATGCTTATAGAAATATGATCGACTGCCTTTAATTAAAGATATAGGTTGAAGCAATGTCAAATTAATTTCATCTTCCAAATCTCCGGTTTCGTCATCACTAATGAAATGGAACTTATTCAAGCATCGATTAGATTTATTCGACAAATCAGCTTTATTTTTAGATTTCTCATCCCACTGATTTATTACCGGCCGATATCGATAGGATGATAATAAATCTCCAAATCTAAAAATCAAATCTACAAATTCGAATATCGTTATCAGGCTGGCGCCAATCCATAAACCTATGCAACCGCCAATGTCTCCCAATAATCGACTTAAGGTGTATTCGAGGGTTTCTTCAATGTGATCCATAAATAAAGAAGACGGAACAACCCTTATCTGCATAAAATTTCGATCAACAAAACTCTCTTCGAGAAAATTCACGTTTTTGCTGACTTTCTGAATTTCAATTGCCTGTGACAATGAAGTAATGTTGTATTGCTTCACCAAATTCGGTTTCAATGCTTTCAGATACAAATCCGAGGTATTATAATGTCTCATCTGAAGTTTTTCTAAGTCGCCGAGTTTTTCGAGCCATAAATACTGGGTTTGACGTTCTTTAACTGCTGGATACTTGCTGTGAGATACGACAGTGGTGAATGACGGATGTGAGCAAAGATCGCGGTGACATTTTTTATTAATAGCACCTTGATCGACAAAAGAAAAACTCGATTTAATGCACCCATTCAAATCAACATCTCTATTATTAATCGTTTCGTTGACTTCAATCGCTAAGCAAAATGGTAAATGTTTAAACTTTTTCGATACGGGCATATTCTGCAACAAACAATTACATCGGTTGGCAATCTGGGTTTGAATCATATCAAAAACGCAATCCGGTTGCCTGCCGGCAAATTTTGCAGATTTTTTGGTTCGGAAATCGTAATACTCGTAATTTAATCGCTGCATGTCGCATTTGTTATTAACATTCAGATGGACTTTGGTTGTGATTTTCAAATCAATTTGGGTATAGGAATCAACAATAAATCCTTCATCCGGATACGGATATGTGTCAGCTTCGTGAACCATTACCAAAACTCCACTGGGTGTATTGAGATTGTTGAAAGGATCCATACTAAACTGAGTTGTTGGTATCAAGCCTTTGTAGACAATTATTTTGAAATCTGGTCGCCAAGCGTTTTTTATCATATTTTTAACGTCTCTTCTTGAATTATTCACAACGAACGTAAAACAGTTTCCATATGGCCAAACATGTCGTACTTCAAACTGATACCAATGGCAAGGTGATTGCATGTATATGCATAAAAATATTGCACTCCAAGCAGGATGGCCATAATGAACTTCAGGTTGAATGAAAAGATAGTCAGACAAATCAATGTCCAAAGAATAGTTTTTATACATCATAAACGACAACGCTTCTTGTCTAGCTTTCAAATGAGTTGAATTTCGAAATTTAAAATACAATGCAAATTGTTGCTCTAATTGCTTATATTGTCGGGTTCCAACTGGAGGGAAATGAATAGGATTAACCAAACAAAATGAAATATCAGGAAAAACGAATGTCCGATAATCATGATAAACATTTGTTAAAACTGGCCTCTCATAATATTTTTCGATGATGTTTACTAAGTTAATTAAAAATCCAATTGAAGCTGAAAGAGCAATAATAGTCCAGAACATTCTTTGTTTAATATTACGAGCTTGAGCAAGATGACTTAAACTATGAATAGTGCTTTGTCTGGAAAATCCAATAAGCACTGTCATCATTCTCTTACACATAATCGTCAAATAATCAGAAATTGATGGCTTTGTAACAACAGTATGTTGTTTGTCATTCACAGTCATTTTGTGTCCGTTACTTTTAATCATAATCTAAAAAAGTAAATCTAATTACAAAACAAATCAAGAGTATCATAATAATAAAAGATTACTCTGATTTCATTAGGAATATTTAATCAATAATTGACAAGAAATTTTAACCAATAAAAATTAAGATGGTAAGAAAAACTAATTTTCTACAATACAAAAAAAAAGACCAGAATAAATTTATTTTCATTTTTAAATACAATTTAATAGAATAAAAACATTTCAATATGATAAAACTAATGTTTAAATCAAATCATAATTCATCAGGCCAAATTGTTAAACGAGACTGATCCCTGATTCCAGCTTTCTTAAATAAATTTCGACTTAAAAATATTTTTTCTTCTTGAATAGCCTTTTCTTCATCCTGTAACTGCTTTATTTCAACTTCAGAAACTTTTCTAAACCCATCAGATTCAGCATTATACTCCAAATTCTATAAGTTTTAAGTATGCAATACAAATTATTACAATTTATTTATACTATTTCAGCGACTAAAACTACATTTTCACCTCTGACCATAATAATTCCAACAGGTATGTCACAAAAGTTCCTACCAACAAAGACTCTTTCGACAGTTTTGTGAAGAACAAAATTCGCTAAAAATTATTATTTCATAGCTATTTAATACAACAAACCAAATTGGTCCAAAGTTCTTAAGTATCCAATAAACACTTTACCATCTCGTAAAGTAAGCATCATTAATTCTATATATTTAATATTATTTCACGCAATTACACAGACTTACTATCCAAATCATCTAATAAACTAACCGCCCCGGGTAAATAAGGTGTGTTCATAGACATCTTACATAAAACAAATAAAAATAAACTAAAACTAAACAAATTTTCATTCTAATAAATAAATTGTATAAAATAAAAAAATTACGTAATTTAAATATTCATAGATTTTAAACAAATATAAACTAAATTTATCTAAAACTCAATTTTATGTTACATAATAAACTGATATTCTGAAATGATCGTTCAAAAAAGTATATTGTAAAATGTTAAATGTGTTTAATATAATTTTTAGATTTAGTAAAATTTGTATTTGTAATATTTAGTGATATTATTTTAATAATTTAAGTTAAAAGAATTTATGTGTCGTATTTAATTAATTATAAAATGTATACTTGAGGTTTCATATGTTGGGCTTTTATTTTCAAAAGTCTTTTCTTGTTTTAATTTGATAGTCCAAGGGTAACTGAGAGGACCCACAAAGCATAGAAATAGCAAGAAGAAAAATGAAAATATATTAAAAACACCAAATAAAACAAAAATGATAAAATAATAAATGCAAGCAGTTGCACAAGAAAAATAACAAAGAAATTAACAAAATCGCTGAAAAAAGACAGAAAAACACCAAAAAATACTATTTTACTTGTTAAATGAAATCGGTGCGAAAAGGCGATCCTTCGACCAAGTAATAAAACAAAAAGAGATTAATTAAATAAAAATAGAAAAATAAACCAATCAAAACGATTGGAATTTGAATAAAAATAAAATGAAAAATTCAAACCAAAAACACAGCGTTTGATTGAAGACACACACCAAACTGTATATATATAGGGTTCTCTCAAAAGCCACACTACCACTTTTTTTTCTAAAAATTTTTGGAACTGTTTTTTTATACAGTTTATCCTTCAACTATTTTAATCGTTATAAATCCTTCGATTTCAATAAATCAAATCCGCCGAAAATCGATTTTATTCTCAATTCACGTTTCATCGAATATAAAACCCATTAATTTTGTGAATTCGAATCTTTGACAAGAAGAATTTCCTCAGTTCGAAATCAATCTTTATTAACCCTATCGGAATTTTTACTCATTTTTTTCGAAGCCCAGAATTGTTAATTCCCGCATCTGTACTTCATCGGTAATTTTATATGTATACTATTATTATATTTGAAATTATACTTCCTAATGTCCTTCTTCCTAGAGAAATATTATATTATAATAATTTTTAATAAATTACTTTGATTTAAATAAAAAAATCTTACAACTTCGATAAATGCAAGAACAATTTTTATTTTTATTACATAAATTTTAATATTATAAATATTTTTGTCTTTGAGTTTTAGAATAGAAGGCAGGTGAAAGGGTAACGAGTGAGGCACGAAACGCTTCTTCGTCCGCTCGACCACTTGCTTGCTGACTAGCAGCGTGTCGACATCGACGAGGGCTCGTAACTAGGATCTCGTTTGGCAAACAGTTGGAGTTACAGTAATTGAACATTTTATGATGATTTATTTTAAGAAAAAACCATTGCAACTAGCATTCTATCGTCAAGGATTTTTTGAGTAATTCGCTCTGGCATAGTTGTCGTTGAGGCTCTCGATACTAGTTGTCTATATGATTGTCCAAATTTTAAATGTTGAGACCAAATAAATTATGCACTTACAATATAATTTCTGTCACAAGTTTTCCACATAAATGATATTACAGAAAAACAAGTTTATAATAGAAAATTCCTTTAAATTACAATCTCCAGGAAAATTTATTACTAAAGTTCATATTAGAGTATCATGTCAAAATATCATTAACTAGACTCCAGAAAAATGTTTTACCTTTATTACAAATGATGCCGTCATAGATTCAAGAAAATTAAACTAAATATCTGAAAATTGACTAGAAAATTGAGTATTGCAAAAGTAATTTATTATAAATAAAAAAATTCCATTGAATAAAATAAAATAGATAAGACATAGGCGGTTATTTAATGGAAAGATGCTCTCAGCTACTGGACCTTGGATTTTTCTGAACTAACCAGTGAACTGGATCTCCACCGGGGTAGATGACATCCGATTCCTTTGGTTTATAGTTTGAGATCGCATTTGTGGAGGCATCAAGAATCCATAATCCCAAAGCAAAGAAAGGCGAAAATAAGTAAATATTTCTGATGTTTCAAATGTTCATTAATGCGACCATTTCTAAAAAATATATTTGCAAAATTGAACGAACGGTAATTTTACTATTAACCATATATGCTTAAATCTACCCAAATCCAGTTTAAGGATAAATAATACATTAATATAAGTGATCTGATATTAAGTTCTATGTTCAGTAATATGGTTTCACAATTAGGCCAACTTAGACGTTGAATATGCATTTTAGATATCAACTATTTTCCCCTTATCGGTCGAATCTCTTAATTCTTTATTATTCCTCAAATTTTATAATAATATAAAATAGCTCTTGAATAAAATGTAGTCTTATTTTGTAACAGATGAGATCTGTGCCCAACTTCATTTCACCATTTGAATTTTGCCAGCTGACAATTTGTAAGATATTCGATATTTTATATCACTTTTAGTTTAAATGTCTCGTTCTTCTGACTATGCCATCAACGTGTTTATGATTATAGAAAATCAATTTATAGTTTTGGAGTATATAATGGATGAACTGTTCTCTATTTCATGTTTAAAAACATTAGGATTTATTATCACGTTACTTGACAAATTTTTTCGAATAAAAATAATAATTGAGAAAAACACAAAATTATTTGTATATTTAAATTAAGCCCATTATAATGACAACACACGTACTCTATTTTAGAATGTATAAAAACATGTAACATTTTAAATGATAAAAAGCAATACTGACAAAAATACTCAAAAAATAAAAAAGCAATATTTTGTAATAATTTATTTACAAATAACTTTTCACTTAATCAAACTTTATGCGTTTGGCATTACTGTTATCTCCTCCACCAAATGACCTTTTCTTATCATTTTGAAAACCACCACGACCTCTAGTACTACCACCGCCTCTGCTGAAGCTAGATCCACCTCTACCACCTCGGTCACCTCCTCTTCCACCTCCACGAGAACCACCTCGTCCTCGATCACCCCCTCTACCTCGATCACCACCTCTACCGCCCCTTGAAGCACCAGGAGTTCTAGGTGTGGGAACAAGCCTGTCCTTTGTTAGCAGCTTGAAAGGAGAAATGTAAAATTTTGAATTTTCTTTGAACGAAGTCGCTTTAAATGTTTCTGAAAGTTTTAAATGGAAATGCGGGTCAGCTAACTGACCAAACACTTCATCAACTTTACCAACAACTTCTTTATTTTCCAAGTAAATAGGAGCATTAAAATATGGAATTTTTTCATGAGTAATTTTACAAATTAATCCATCTTCATAAACATGAGAATATTGACCAATTTCTTCAACATAATCGGGTGGCCCATCATCCTCCATTTTCCGACCATAACCACCTCTACCACCTCTATTTCCACCTCCTCGTGGAGCACCTCTACTTCCACCACGATTAAAACTACCACCTCTACTATTTCCTCTATCAAATCCCATTCTAAAAATAAATTTTTAATAATATATATTATAAGTAAAACACACTTTTTATTTAAAATAATAATTGAAATAAAATTGAATTTTTAAACAAATTATTTATTGTAATTATTTTTCATGAATGAATTTTAAAATACAAATAATTTTAAAAAAAATATCATTATTTCGACAGTTTTATTTTAAAATACAAATAATTCTTAAAAAATATCATTATTTCGACAGTTTTATTTACAAAATATTGTTTCTTGAATTAATATGTTCTTCAAGTTGTCTGGAAATATTTGAAATATCATCGCTTAAAACGATTAAAAATGCACCATCAAAATCTAAAAACAAATGCATTAATATGTGGGAATTACATTTTATTTAAGTTATCGCAATTTAAAAAATGAAATATTCCTTCTAAATTTTTAATTCTTAAAGTACAAAAAGTACAAAAATTTTTAGTTAAATTATAATTTAAAATGTTCCATTGAAATATTAAAATATTTTATAATATAAATTAACCATTCGTTGCCAAATGGGCAAGTGTGATTTGGTTTAATTATAATCGAAACATTAATAAAATGTCTATATTGAAGTTTATTTTTGGGTTTTTATAAAAGCGTATTTATTCAAAAACAATTCCTTTCTCTCTGTGTACCAATTCCCTGATCTAAACAGAATCTTTCGAAGAAATCAGGTTCAAGCAAAACGCGTTTGGTAAGAATTTGACTAATTCAACATTTTAGTTTAATGGTATTCTTAGAGACAACATCTTCTCCAGGATTATTCATTTAACCTCTTATGTGGTTATGACGGATATATACGTCATCAACATATGCTTTACAAATTGACAAAATATGTTAAAAAATATATCATAAATATTACTTTTGTTAACATATTATCTTAATAAATATCAACCAATAAGATATTATTTTATCTTTTGTGTTGGGCTAGAATCGAGAATCGAGAGCTTGTTTTAATGAATCAAAAATACATAACATAAAAATCGCACCAAGTTAAATTAAAACACCAATCAATACAAATTGAAGTACATAACACATTGATGCTAAATAAGACCCGGGTGATAAAATAAAGGAACTGAAAATAAAGGTCGCAATCACTAACACAATTAGGAGAAACATCACATTCGGAATAGCTAACAACTAAGAAATAAAATAATAATAAATAAAATAATGGGTAATAAATTAATTAATAATATGAAAAATTTCTAAATAAATAAATTTAAAATTTAAAATAAATTATCTAGTAAACTGGTAAAATAATAAAAAGTAGAATAAAAGTAGTAAAATTAGATAAACCATAAAATTTATAAAACTAAATTGGTTAATGAAAACTAAAAATAAAACCAACAAAATTATTTAAATTATAAAACTTATAAAACCAAATTGTTTAAATTAATGAAACTAAAGTAAAATTAACTGAACTTATTTAAATTTTAAAACTTGTAAAACTAAATTAAAATTAGCAAAAAACTATTTAAATTATAGAATTTATAAAAATAAATCTTAAAAGTTAATAAAAATTAGAATTTTGATTAATTAAATTAATTAAATTAAAAAATAATAATTGCACACATTCATGCATGCATGCAAAAATAAATCAGAATTGCCTCGCATTCTAATTGGATATAACAGCAGAGAATGCGGGGGCGTATAATTCAATCAGTATAAATACTGAGTGAAATTTCATTTAAAAAACTCTCTCACGCTCAACTGGTTACACAACAATTCATTTACTGGCAATGAACATATGCTCTCAATTTTCGATTCCATGCCATCGCGGTGAGGTAAATTTGATTTTTGTTTTGTGTAATGAAATTTTGCTAGGTCTAATGTTATTTTAAATTGAAGTTAATTTTAGTTAATGTTATTTAGTTAATTTATTTTGTTATTTAGATAATGTTATTTTAAATTGAAGTTAATTTTAGTTAATGTTATTTAGTTAATTTATTTTGTTATTTAGATAAAGCTATTTTAAATTGAATGCTATTTTAAATTGAAGTTAATTTTCGGTAATGTTATTTAGTTAATTTATTTTGTTATTTAGATAATGTTATTTTAAATTGAATTTAATTGTTAATATTGGTATGGTATTATTCATTTTGTTGTTGTTAAGCCTATTATTAAACAATTTTAGGAATTAATAAAATTTTTAACGGAATTTGTTTTTAATTACTTCTTATGTTTGGCGTATGTTATTTTGTCCTTTTTGAATAATATTATAATTTAGGTTGTTTTTCTGGATATTTATGTGTCGATGGTCTGGACTGGGGGAAGGTTTGTGGACGGGCGGCACTACGTGCTGTTAGTCGGCAGATGTTTCACCAGTTGAGTCCATCGGGGTAGGGAATATAGATAGGGAGATGAACGGTTAGAGGGGGTAAAATCAATTGCGATAGTTTAGGGCCCTATTTAGAGTTAGAAAGTGTAGGACTTTTACTTTATTGAGTATATATTATTGAGTTAGGAAAAATATTAGAATAGTTACGAACTGCTGTCGAAGAGGAAGTAGGTTTAGGCAATTTTATAGAAACCACGAATAGTTAAGACATTTGATCGTTCAGGATTAGGAATACAGGCAGATCCCTGCTCAAATTTTCATGAGAAGTGTGGAAACATTTGTATTAACTTGTGAATAAGGGCCAATCCCTGCTCAAATTTTTTGAAGGATAATTTGGATATAGAGAGAATATAACAATAATTATTAGATGGACAATAAGGGCGGATCCCTGCGCAAAAGTTTTACAAGGCAACAGTTGAAAATACCCTTAATTGAGGACCACAAATGATCTAAAAACAGTATACATAGTGAATAATGACGTAAGACCTTCTATCGGCAGCCTAGAACCCGAAAAGAAAATACAATGGGGAGTAGTTTTAGTAATAGAGCTCACCTGCTCATTGTTTTTTCGCCTTTGTGTACAGTACCAACATGGTCGTCACCATGGGTACACAAATGGTTTAAATTGCAATAGTCATGGAGGTGCTTAGGAAAGAGTCGAGTGAATATCTAAATTACCCCTGACGTATTTAAAATATAAAATGACACACTCCTAAGTAACCAACATTTGTAATACTATGCCCAAGACGTATACGCTAGCGGATAACAAAACTCGCCGCTGAGGAGCGCATTTCGTTTGACGAAATAAACCACTTAAGAGGTTAATGATAGTATGTGATTTTCTTTTGGATGCAAATAATCTTTCTTAAAACCGTTATGATTAATGAAATGAAAAGTCAATTCTCAATAAAGTCTTAATATCTTAAAAAAATGATATATCATACATCCAACAAACGCCGATAGTATACCAAATACCAACTTTCCTAGAAAGTTTCTTGGTTCTGAAGTAGTAAATATAGTTATCAGTGTCATTTGAATCACATATAAAAATGATTGAATGTAATATTTAAAATGAAAATTGGATGAATTATAAATATTTTTATCAAGAATACCTTTTATCAGTCACAAAGTCAAAATTTTGGCGTTGTTGAGTATTAATTAATAAATAGTAATAAAGATAATAAAGAAATGACGATTACCGACGTATATTAAAATATTACAAGTTTACATAATTGAATCATTTCAATAAATAGGCGATTGGTGAATCACAATTATTAAATTTTTGCTGGGAATTTAAATCGATTAAATGAAGTAAGATGATCATTCCTCAATAAATGAATAAAATAACAGTGGATGGTGAAAAACCTTTATTCAAGATGAAAACAGAGTCAAGATAATTCTTTCAACTCTTTGAGATCAAAAAGATATAATTCTCAATGATTTCACAAAAAAGTGTTGAAAAGGACAGAGTAAAACTACCCTGGTTTCTGCAAGACAATGTCATGATGCACACAGTAGGTGCTTCTTGAAATAAACTGTCGGTCTGACGCTTGTGTATAATCCTCCATACAATTCTGATATGGAACCAAATGATTTCTGACTTTCCAATATCCCAAGAAGCATTTACTAAGAAAATGTTTGTAAAAATGGAAATCTGAAAGCTACTATGCAAAAAGTCTTTGAGTGCTCCTAAATTTATTTAAAAATGCCTTTCCCAAACGGATATCACACCGGCAGAAATGTGTTGATCGAAATGGCGATTATATTGAAAAATAGTACATTATATATGTATCCGTATTCTTTTATAAAAGAGGTATGTTAATAAAGCATCGTTTTCTGTTTCAAGTCGATTATTATAGGAAAATATCACATATTATCAGGGTCGGATTATTCAATAGTCACAAAAGACACTGTGTATAGGGCTTAATAATTTTAAATGGCCTTTGAAAACTTATAAATACAATCAAAGTATGAAAAAAAGATATACTGAAATTGAAATAATTTAATGTTTATTGTGCAAGATAAAATTCATTTATTTAATTTTTTTTAATGTGAATTCATTTATCAAATCAAATCTTTTAGTAATACTGGACGGGTAACTCCTAAAGAACAAGCGTTTGAGCCTACGAAGAGGTTGACTCGGACCTTATTATTTATTATTTTTTTATAGATATTTAACGAGCTTCAAAAGATTTTTAATTGACTATAAGTAGGTTTTTCAAAATTTAGTTACTTTTAAATTAAAAATACATTAATTGATTGTCCATTTGAACTTTAATTACTTTATAATTAATATCAAGTTCACCTGACTATATTTGTTATTGTTACCATGAGTTTGTAATAATCACATTTTACTAATAAAACATAAGTAAAAACAATTCTGAATTTTATATTTAGTTGTAGAAAGTTGAATATATCTAATATTCTACAGAAATAAAATTACCTTCTCCAATGGATTTGTATCCATTTCCAACAATTATTATTCCAGTATTATCATCAGAACATTCAGAAGTGTCATTACGATTTAGTAGGTGGTCAGTGACTTCAGGGTTTTCAGGGGTAACATTACTATCTGTTTCTTTATCGGGTATTTCTAAAATTGCAAGTTAAAATTTCTATCATTCACATGTATTTTTATTTAATTATAATTTATGCAAGGCCAATAAAATCCCCAGGCAGATCATCTAACAATATACAACTATTACATAACTTCATTTTGTTACAATAGCGGCAGACTATTCAGTAACTATAGATAAGCTTTTGAAGAAAAGTTTTAAGATAACTCTTAAACGTTCACAAAATAATTTACCTTTATAATGTTTGTCTTATTATTTTTTATCGTTATTACCCATTTGCAAATAGTAAAAAAAGAAAAATATAAATAAATGCAAACACGATTAAAATTCCAAAGATTTGCTTTGAATTTAAAATAATTTGATTTTTAAATTCATATTAATGTTTGTAAAACTATAGATAATTAAAATAATTTAAAATAATTTAAAATATATAAAAAATATATAAAATAATTTAAAATAATTTATAAAAATTAATATGAATATATGAAAATAATAAAAGTCTTCATTCTAATTAATTGGCCTCTATATGTTTAACCCTCTCCGTGTAAAAAATAATTTATAACGAGCTAAAAATAAGAAAATTGGTATATAAGCTAATATGTTGGTGCTAAAGACAAAAAAAATATTCGGAGAGGGTTAAAGTCAATTCCGATGTCTGATACTTCATATTTGTTAGTAAAATCATTAATTTTTTTATTCAGTTTATTTGCTTTTTATATTTAACATTTTATTTATCTTTTCTTACATTTCACCTATAGATTAATAATTTTCATGTTTTATACAATTTTACATAAACTCACAACAACTGACCCGATTCAGTTTTTTAAAAGGAAACTCGAATGGGCTCTACAAATTTCTTTCACATGCATATCATCCAAAAATATATTTTATAAAGAAAACTACTAGAATTGAAAAGAAAGTATTGTTAATCAAAAAGTAGGATATTACTTAATGACTTCTCAAGGATTGAAGAGAATGCAGAATGCATTTAAAGGACACCAAAATTATTAATCCGAAAATTTAAAAATACATCATACCGTGTTTATTGTATAACTTCGAGTGTTGAATACAAATAATGTGATTTTTAAATAAACTGAGGACCAAGGTGTAGTTAATTTTTTGATCAATGATTATTAAGTATCCATTTCCAGTTCCGGCGCACAAATAGCGATCGCCTGACCATATAGCCATACACATTATTCTGCACGAATAACTTTTATCATTTATATTCAATTTTTCCCTGAAATTAAATGATTTAGCATTGAATATTATCTAAAAATAAAAATACAAACAAATAATAAAAAGAAATAGGAAATATTAATTTTGATGAAATAAGCAAAATTGATTCGTCTGTTAGTGTTGATTCTGTTATAGTTCTACTGTTTCCTACAGGTTTAAAAATATTTAGAGATACTATATATATATCTGATGTATGAATGTTAAAATTATTTCTAGGTCCTATAAAGTTCGTGTCATGTTCCGTTTACATTTATGTTCCGATGTCCTACATTGAGCCTCTAAACATTGGACAGGACTATTTCTGACACTTGATGCAATCGGTACTTAACTTCTTATGTCATCACGCCCTTGAACATACTATATAAATTTGTTCTTCCTACGGATACACAAACAATAATGTATTACAAAACATGAAATCATATGAAACACATAAATTATACCTTATTAATTCCTTGCAATCTACCGCTGGTTTCAATTGAATGCCTTGATCATCAAAATTGTAGATTAAAGATTCATTTCTAATAGTAAAATAAAAGCTTATGATCAAATCTCCGTTTGTAGTTTCTGTAAATGGGCAGAAACATTTTATTAATCGGTCTTGATCACTAAAAAAATACAAAATTTTCAATAGAAATCTTAATATCTAGGCACCTTGAATCTATTTCTATCAATTTTATTGCCGTAAATCTTTCAGTATCCATGGAAAAATTTATTTTATAAACCACAAATCCCGATGTTGCAAATATATGATCATCAACCAAGCTAATATTAGTCACAGGAGCATCAGAAAGTGGCAGTTTAATTAAGATTTCTCCATTATTGTCCTAAATATTTCAAAAATTACAAAATTAATTAAATATGTTGGATTATTATTTAACAAGTCGGTTAGTTCCTGACTCCTCGTGTCATTTTCCAATTAAATAACTAAAACCTAACACAAAACAACTTTATTCAAACTTTATCACAATTAAAATGAGTCACTCGATTTGTACATTTCTTTCGTAGACAATTGTTATCGTAAGGTAGGTTGCCGAAGGGGTAATCACGTTTCTGATACGATACGCTAAAATTTTCTCTCGCTTTACTTCAATTATTTTCTCTTTGGGTCCCTTTGATTTAGTAAACTCTTTTTAATTTTGTTTCTTCGATCAACTGGCAACTCGTCTCTTTTCACATTTTCCTTTAATATTTTTCTGACAGGCATTATCAGATATTGGATCAACATTATTTTAATTCCTTTTGGCATTACCGACAATTATTCAATAAATGTAACTATTTTAAGGTAACCGTTATTTTAATCCTTTTGGGGATTATCGGCATTTCTGAGAGGGATTATTGAAATCCTACAAATTTCATTTCTAAACGGGCGCTCAGTCGAATTCACTTCAATTTCTAATTAGTCGGGTTTCAGTGCGTTCCGGGTTTTCCTCATCGTTTGGGTTTCCCGTTGACTCGGGATTTCCATTAGCGATTAATTAATTTTTAATTAGTTTGTTATTTTATTATAACTTTTTTTAGGAACCCCTCCCTAAATTTTTATTATTGTTTCTGGATTTGTCTTATGACTTTGAGTTCAACCATAACCATTCCCCCCGATCGATATTAATTTCTACATTTTTATAAATTTTTAATTAATTTCGCACTTTTGCTATTTTGGTGTTTTTATAGTTTTTTATTCTACTTCAGTTTCATTTTGTGCCTTTATACATTACCCCAACAACTATTTAATAATTGCTGAACTCACATGAAGTTGTAACCATAATAATAATAATAATAATAATAATAATAATAATAATAATAATAATAATAATAATAATAATTATAGTATGTAATGTAATATCGACAAATAAAAGTTGTTGCAAAATTCACCTAATATCAAGTTTTTACGAAGCACCGGAAAAACGATCAATCAGATGAGTTTGCCTAATTGCACGCCATATTTTACCAAGAGCTGCTTTATAGCAAGAACTTGTCAATCAGCGATAAAATTAATTCGCTTATTAGTCGTGTTAACATGCAAAATTTAAAGGCATATATCCCTTGCTGTTTCTACCTTCAGTTTCCACTTACCGTCTTACACACAAAGGATGTTATGAATCCGTATGATCATAATTTCTTATTAAGGACACCATTAAAACCATTGGCTGGGCTGTATTAATCCTGCCCAATTGTAACATTGCACATGAGGTTTAGTGTATTTAAGCTATCGACCCTAGTTCCTTAGTGTAGCATTGGTTTTGATTATATATGGCTACTTAATGTCCACGGAATGACTTCCAACTACAGCAGAAGTATAACATGGTGAAATGTCTACAAAGAGTATAGAAGCAGAAACAAGTGGCAGACATATTTAGCATGATTAAGCAGCAGGCGGAAATTGATCTAATAGCAAGCTTTTCTGACATTTTTAGACTTCCTAAAATGCAAATTCTACTATATACATATACTGTATTTATAAAAAAACTTGACTATGAATCAGTAAAGATGTCGATGTTCACGAAATTTCGGCACAGCCTTTTCAAGTGATTTTGATGAATATATATTGAAAATACTGAACCGGCCCACATTCATACCTAGTTGCTTACCCCAGATCTGAACAGTTGAAAAATTCCTCATTAACCAATAAAAAAATATCACGAGATAAACATTAAATAAATCATAATAATAAGTTTATATTAACAATATATTAATTTAACTTGAATAGAAGTATATTCCAATTTATAATAGATTGTCCCATTAGCTAAGCCCATAATCAAAACTTTGTAATTGTCAACCAAGCTAAAATAATAGACATAATTTGGTGAAAACCATATGTAGCTATTACCTCTTCATAGCCATACAAAGAATAGCATCAGGTAAAACTATTCCTGTGTTCTCGAATTTATTTTCTAAATGGTCATATGTCCACAGCTGCCCATTTTGAGTACCCAAAAATATTGTGCTTTCAAATACCATCATTGATAATATTCTATTTGAATCAACTTCTTTGGAAAATGATTTTCCCTAGAATAAATTATATAAAAATTTAAATCAACAAATCGCGGATACATGTACATAATTAGACAAATAAAAAGACATCAAATATACAATTCAATTATTACAAATAGTATACATTTTTAAAATTATTTTTAAATTATATATATATATATATATATTAATGGTTAATTAATGGTGTTAATTAATGGTTAATTAATGTTTCTGTCCATTTCGTGAACGTTTAAAATAAAAGTTCGTGGGGATATATTTGTTTGTATGGGACGGATTGATTCCACTTGAAGAAGACCACTCAAAAATATGTTAAATGTTTTTCGCATGATAATACAGCTAGTCTGAATCTGACATAATTAATTTAAAAAAGTAACAAAATATAATAATGATAATAATAATAATAATAATAATAATAATAATAATAATAATAATAATAATAATAATAATAATAATAATAATAATAATAACATCAATAATAATATTAATAATAATAATATTAATAATAATACAGTATAATATCGTATAATATTTAATATAATAATATATAATATATTAAAAAGCACTAAATAATTTAGTATAATTTTCAAATAACAGTAACATAATATGGCAGTAAAGCCAAAAATAATAAAATAATAAAATTTTTAAAATTTATATGTATTTCAGGGCGCCGTAACAAAAGCGCGCAAAGATAGTCTGAGTTTATCCGACAAGATATTCTGTCTCTCTAAGAATACTGGTCGTAAAGGTACTGCTCACACTCAACATGTCGCAAATTATTATTATTTTATATATTATTATTTTAGTTTAAGTTTTTTAATTTAAGTTTTTTAATTTGTCCTGCGCGCTTTTGTCGGGTTACCGTACTTCAGATAGGATTACCACCCTTTTCTCAACCGATATACGAAAACTCAAACCAATTAAAATAATAATAATAATAATTTAAATAAAAAATCAATTTTATAATAAGTGTATCTATAATATTTATTTAAATATTAATATTAAATGTATAAAACGAAAAAACAAAAACAAAAAATTAAAATTAGCACTTTTTATTTCATAATATATTAAATAAATATTTCAGTCATTATGAAAGAATTATCACTTCTTCTTCCAGATATATTTTTTGTTACTTTTGGCAGCCTCAAGAAGCTTTGGTTTAGTTTTTATATAGTCATAAAATTCTGAGCAAGACATTTCAAAATTTAATTTCACTTGTAGTTCTGCTTTAACAACTTCTTAACAGTTAGGCTAATCTACTGAAAATTTTTAAGAGCACAATATTTACCCTTCAGACAAACTGAAGAAAACTCGTTACAAAAACTTAACTTTAACTTTATTAACAAACAGGTAGTGGCATTAAGTTAACGTAAAACAATATTTTTAAGCTAAATTAATTTTTTTTATTTTTTTACATGGAATTTAATTAATTGATACAATAACCGAACATTTTAACATTCGGTCTGGGTGCCAAACGAACAACGAACAATTCATTTGATTACCGAACTGTTCGTGCGAAAACCGAACGGGTGGTAAGCCTAATTTCAGTAATAGTGTTGCAGGAAAAGACTTTATATGTATAATTATTACAAAAATGCATAAAAAAATATTAAGCCACTTCAATATACACAAAAAAGGTTACGAAAATATAAATTTTAATATAAACCTTTGATTGTCCAGACTTTATGTTTATAGACCGAATTTCTTGTTTAAACTTATTACCATTCGCTAAAAAAACATTTAATATGTTATTTTCATTCATCTAAATTTTGACTTAAAATACTTTATAATTATAATTATTTTTTACCATAGTGGTCATACATTCGATTCGTGTTTGCCTGGTCAACGGCCATTTAGATTTTATAGCTACAAAAGAAGAACAGATTATAAATTTTGAAAGATCTTCAGCATTCGGTCGGTCTTCCGGAACCTAACTTTGTGCATTTGTAAATACAATCCTGTAAGCTTGATAGTAAATATTATATAGTAAATAAATGTAAAACCTGCATCCTTGGCCAGCTGATATTATTGTGCTCAGAAATCAGTTCTATTTGCTTACCGGCTCGCCAACGAGCTCTAAATTCCGCCGGATGACGACCCCCAGTTCCTATATTAAACAGAAGAATTCCAAAAGAAAAGATGTCTGCCGGAAGTTTATATGATATACATCTTTCAAGTACTTCCGGAGCTTGATATCCAGGCGTTCCTTGAGGAATAACAAAACCAAATGGAGCTACTTCCCTTGATATTCCATAATCTCCAAGTTTGACGTTTATCTTAAAATTATAATTAAATTAAAAATTTATTTAAAAATCTAAAAAGGATTGAAATAAAAAAATATCCTAGTTTATTAAAGTGCTAATTGCAAATTTCTTTTGTTAAAAGAGGCGATTTCAAAGTTTTTTTGGTATTTTTTTACTCAAAATTATAATAAAAAATGCCATAAAAAGTAATTTTAGCCAAAAGTAATTAATATTAGAAAATTTATCCTAGTTGATCGTATCATCTATAAATGTGGTGAAATAAACAGAAAAAGAACAGAATATATAATATTTTGGATTTTACAAAATTATTTATAAAAATAAATAGAAGATAAATAATTTTTAAGTAACGGAGATCTCTGGAAAATAAAAAAACAAATAAATTAATTATAAATCTGTTATGATCATAAATCATTGTAATTGGATAAACAAAAATTGTTTTTGACAACTGCAATAAATCATCAGAGCTTCATTTGAACAATTGAGAGATAATAATAAATTACATATAATTGGTCAGTAAAGAATTTACCATAAACTGCGGATGCATTATATTTAGACATTGTCCATTTTTTAGAAAATAAAGAAAGAAAAACCTTAAGAAAATATTAAAAGAAAATATTAAAGTCGAATAAAATAGAAGTTTCATTCATCAATCGTATTAAATTAAACGCCTTCAGAACGCCATATTGTGAACAGTGAATCAATTTGAATATACACTTTCAAAACTTTCAGTGATTCTAAAAACTTGTTGTGTAAATACAATTTTATTTAGTAGGCCTTGGAAATTGATTACTGAACACGAGGATTCAGACAAAAATCCCGAGAGGAAAACTTTGATTTACCTCTTTAAGTTATCAAATTATCTATTGTGTTTGTTGCTTAAACCGATGAAAATAGCTCACATGGACGGCAAAATCCGATCCCCCAATGTTAAAATCAAATTTCACCAAAAAATTTAAATTATTGAAACAAGTTAGAAAACTCAACATCCTATTCTTTTGTTTGAACTAATCTATCAAGTCCATCTAAAAAGATGAAATCTGAGTTCCCAATATCCACGCTCTTGCTCATTTAAACAATAATATGACCCCAAACAATTTACTCAAGGATCGCTGCAATTTTTAAACATTTTCAATAAATTAAATAATTAATTTTAGATATATTTCATGAAATTATTAAATTATTAAATATGAAATGTCCGAGTATGAATGAAAAATTTCGTTTATTAAATCTTAAAAAAGGCAACATAATTAATCAAAGTATTCATCTACACAGTTTTGCCATCTAACTTGTTTATTTGGGTAGCCAAAATATCTGAAGCATTAATAACAATAAAATAGAGGATAGGGCTTCCACGGTACGCTGAAAATTATATGTTTTTTCTAACAAAAAGTTTCCTAATTTACGGATAAAGATGTAGTCGATTGGTGTAAGATCTATTGAAGGAGTTTCGTGGTAGAGAACTTCCAAGTTTAGTACCTGTAATTTGAAAGTGTTATGTGAGTAGAAGAAAAAACAGAAGAGGGATGGCATTCAAGATTCCAGAAGATAATTCAGATATGCCCAACATACGGGCCTCGATTATATTTACAGGAGAAATATTATTTTTTTCCTAATTTAATACAAAAGTTAAAATCTTTTCAAAATGAAGCTTAGCCTCTTTCTAGAAATCTGGCTGAATGCATATTTGATCATTTTTCCAACGTTAAAAACCGTATCTTTAAATATTGCAAGAGAAAAGGTTCAAGAATTTAATAACTGATGACAGATTTCGAGTAGTGATTCAATTGTTTCAAGAAAATTAATAAAATTTTATCTATATATCCGAAATACATTTCTTTAACTGGAGGAAAGGACATTCCTATTGATATATAATTAAAAATAATTAATTTACAATGTGATGAATAATTGCATGAGAAATATTACGAAGAGCAAGAAAATTTGTGCAATATTTATTAGCAATTGAATAATGGAAAATATGGAAATTTAAAAACACGCGCCAAGAAATATTTAGCAATTTTCAGCCCAACTTAACATTTTCTTTAATGAATCTAAATAAAAGTAGGAATAGCTACTACAACTATAAAGTCAGGTATTAAGAAAACAATAGGTAATGCAAAGCGCCTCAATACGTCACATAATTTTTTTTGTTAATTTGCTGTTCTAAATTACTTGCATTTATGCATAAACAAGTTCCATAATAAAATTTTATTTACTTAAATAAATTGTCTATGTATTTCACGTTTTAAAATTTTAATAGTTCGTCGGGCCTGTGAAAACACTTTTCTTTCCAACACGGACCGGGTTGAAACGACTTGCCACGCCTGGGATAATCCAAACTCCAAATGCAATAATATGGAAATTTTTGAAATTTTTAAGAATGATTTATGAATTTTTTTTCAAAATTATTAACTTATTTAATTAACAAATAAAATTCACATAAAAATAATTCAATTAATTATCGCTAACGGTTTTGTTTAAATGAAATAAATAAATAATTGATTAATTAAATAAATTTGTCATTGAAGAAATATAAATTTACCGGTGAAGATAATTCCAAACTGAACACCAAAACGTTTTGCATTTTAATATCTCGATAGATAATATTGTTAAATGCAGATACTGAATTCCGTTGATTACTTGGTACGCGATTCGTTGAAGGAGCTGCAAAGAGAGGTTTTTGTAATGTAGGAAAACGAATTTTAAATCTTTGAAGGGCGCAAATTCCAAAACTATTCGTTTTCGATCAACAGCCAGCATATTTACTATTGACGGATGCTGGAATCGTCTTAGTATGTCAATTTCTTGACGTAACAAACGATAAGATGGCGCATCATTCGAGTGCTCAATCACATTTATGCACTTAACCGCACAAATTTTCCCTTTATAATATCCCTTGAATACGGATCCGTTGCCTCCAACCCCAAAAATATTATCTTTGCTTAGATTAACCTATTTTATTATTAAAACAATTAAATTAAATTAATTTAAAATTATTACAAAATAAAAAAATACTTAATACCCTACCTCTAAATCCGATGGATTGATAAGAATGTCACTGGGCAAATCCCCTAAAACAATATCTGGAACGACTATTCGAAATTGGTTTTGATGTTGCCTTTTACAAAAGAAATGATCTGATTGCAAAGATATTCTGGCAATATCTAAGAGAGGAATTTGTTCAGCACATTCTAAACAACGAACGTAGCAATTCATAATTCGATTCCCATGAAGATCATCATCAGTGAGTCCTGCGTACCATTCTTCTATCAGTACATCAATACAGTCGACTATTTGAACAAGAATTCTGAAAAACAAAAATCAACAAATGAATTCAAACAAAACTAAAATTCTAATTTCAATATTATTAGAAATTTTTCATTCTGTTAAAAAAAATTTTAACAATATTATTTGCATCATTTCTATTTTAAAATATTAAAAGATAAAGATGAAACAATTTAAATATTTAATAAAAATTTCTATTTATTAAAAAGAGCTTGACTATGAATCAATAAATATATCGATGTTTTTGACATTCATGAATTTTCGGCACTGCCTTTTTCAAGTGAATTTTAAATGGAAATTAATATAAGATATTAATTCTAATTTGCACAATTCTAACAGTATTGAATTTACGATAAATTAAATTGTACAAACCCCATTATAAAAATATGAAATTGAAAAATTAAGTTTTATTATTAGAGTGAATTTAATCATTTCCTCGAAACATTCATTTAATATATAAAATTGAAATCATTCCTTTAAAATCGGAAGAACTTTTGTGAATAATAGTTCATTTTAATGTACTGTCTTACTTTATTCCAAGCTCACTTTTCGTTACAGATATTTCGATGATTTCCTTGTTCTTTTCAGTGTCTTTCTTGCCTTCCAATACGAGATAAATCGACTAAAAATTAAAATTGACATTTTACTAATTATATTTTTATTAATATATGAAAATTACATTTTCCATGGAGATAATCACTCCGGTTTTCCACAACGTGAACTCTAACTTACAAACATCAAAGAGATGGTTGAATGATTTGGCCAAAACGCTGATTCGAGCAATAAGTCGTGGCCAAAACCCAGTTGGTAAGAATGAGAATGCAAATATTCTACAAATCTTTGATGCTAAAACAAAAATATTAATTAAGTAACTAAAAATCATATATTTTTAAATATTATCAGAAAAATATGTTATTTTATTTGAATTTTTTTAATCAAGTTTTGGAAGGTTATTATTATTTAAAATAAAAAATTATTTATATTTTTCTTTATTTTCATTTTCATTTTAGACTATTGATTTATATTTTGTGTTATATTTCATACAAATTTTAAGCACTACCTTTTCAAATATTTGAAAAAAAGCAGTACCGCAAATTCGTGTTAAATATGAAACAATTTATTTATCGATAGTCTAAAAATAAAGAAATTTGAAAAAAAGATCAATGGTGTAAAAGATTAAAGATTTTACTGATAAAAATTTAGTAATGAAATTATATACGATTACAGTCTATAGTTTAGATTTCGAAGGCGGGCCATATTTTTATTAATGAACACCTCGCGGGCCAAATGTTGAATATATTTAATGAAAATATGAAATATCCAAACACATTGTAATTGAATAAATATTGCTATATAGATATATTGAATTTATACTAAAAATGTAATAATCTTATAATATAAAAATACTTTCCTTTATTGTACTCTTTTGTTACCGATACAACTACTGGTGAACTACTGGTGAAGAAGGTCTACTCAAAACGGTTTTTATTGTTAACGTTGAAAGAGACTGTTGATAAATGTATGAATAATGCTAAGGATCGTAGTAAGGAAGGATATAAGAATTTCAAAAATAATAAAAGTAAACAGCTGGGTAAATTAAATTATAGAATTGTTTCGAAATCGTGCAAAGTACGTAATATGTTTGTCTCAAACGCCGGTTGGATTTCTCTTAAAGTTGTCTTGAGACAAACTTCAACTAAACTTCTGCATTTATTATCATCAGTATCAAAACTTAGTCATTTAAAATTATAGAAAATACACAACAGAAATTGAAAAAAACAATACAAGAAAACTTCTTTTAACACAGTAGTAGATGAACAAATATTAACACAATAAAGATTAAAAATTATTTAAAACAATTAAATAATATGGAAAGTAATTTTACTTTTTAAATTTTCTGATAAATTTGCCGGGGGCTGAATTGGTAATTTCGAGGGAATGATTATTTCGTTATTTGAATTTCGGAAAACAACGTCGTATCTAACATATTCAAACATTCTCTAAAAAAATAGAACCTTACAACTCCAAAACTTTTAAGCATTGTTTAACGAGAGTTTTCTGATTGAAATTTTCCGTTTCATGTAAAGCGAACTGTTCTCGAAACCGATTAAGAAAATTATCCAATCTAATAGTTCCATTTTCGATAAAAGTATCCAAAGTATCCATTGCAATTGTATTAATTATAATGGAACAAATCCATTGGGGTTTCAAAAAGTAAAGATTATTTAAATTTTCATTGGTGTCATTGAAATGGACAATTACTCCACAATCATGTAGAAATTGAACTGCCTAAACAGAAAATAAAATGCTAAAATTAATAATAATAGTAATAATAAAAATAATAATAATCGTTAGAAGAAGACATTATTATTCAATATTTATTTAAAATATTCCGGATTGGAACATGCAGTTGTAATACTATTTATAGTACTTCAGATTTCATAATCTAGAAAATGGAGTATTATTTGTATAATTGATATTATTGATACAGATCACATACATACATAATTCACTTTATTGCACACAAACGTTCCCGTATCAATTGTCAAATATTGAGGTCACGTGTCTTGTTTATATAGCTTGTTTATTATGAATTAATAGTAATAATAATAATAATAATAATAATAATAATAATAATAATAATAATAATAATAATAATAATAATAATAATAATAATAAGTATAAAATGATGATTGCTTGGTAGCAGCATTTATTATTTAAAACAATAAAAATGATAATTTAAGCCTTTTGCTGCAAATAATGTATTTAATCAAAGAATTTTCGACTATAAGATAGTCCTTGTCAATCTATCTTATAGTCGAAAATTCTTTCATTAAATACATTATTTGCAGCAAAAGGCTTAAATTATCATTTTATTGTTTTAAATAATAATAATAATAATAATAATAATAATAATAATAATAATAATAATAATAATAATTGTTAGAAGAAGACATTATTATTCAATATTTATTTAAAATATTCCGAACCGGAACATATAGTTGTAATTCTATTTATAGTACTTGCATAATCGATAAAAGGGAATATTATTTGTTTAAGCGATATTATTGATACATATCACATACATACATAATTCACCTCATTGCACACAAACGTTCCCAAATCAATCGTCAACTATCGAGTTATCAGAAGATCGCAATTTGAGAAATAAATTATAAAAGCAAGTTAAAGCGATATTTTAGTTACCACAAACATTATTCTTTTAGTGATTGATAAAAGACTTCAATAAGATTTTGATAGGATAGATGAAGCGGTGATTATTCAGAAAAGTTTCAAACCTTTGGCTTAAATTAATATAGTAAAAGACTTATAAAAATTAAAAAAATTTTTTAAATAATAACTAGACATATTTAAAGAAAAAATACCAGTTTCAATTCTTCATCATTTAAACCTAATTTATGTTTTACCACCAAATCTTTGACTTCTTTCTCGGTTAAAATGGGGCAATTCCGCGGTAAAGTTTTTAATGTTTCTTGAAATAATTCTTCTAATCTAAATAAATTCAAATAAAAAGGTCTATGGAAAACTCGAAGTTTTTACTTTAAATAACTGCTGGGCTGTTTTTCAAATAGCAAATGGTCATTTTGATTGCTGTTATTGTTCAAGACTGTCAAAATTTTGTTTTTTAAACTTGTGATTGTTTGATTAAAATTTGTTGCATCAACAAAGACAATGTCTAAAATCTATAAAATATAATAAATTTGAAATTGTAAAAAAATATCCATTCACTGTCCTGTAGAATCTTTGGGATCATTATTAAGCTATGTTATGTATTCAAGCAAAATATAAAATTCCCTCTTTAAAATTAGACTGTAACGTTTGTACTTTATTTTGCAGCTTAATAACCATATGAAAAACACATTAAACCACAAGAGAACTATCTCACGATGTGTAGTCTTAAAAGTGTGGAAGTGTTAGAAACCTTAATTTCCTGATTTCTGCAGAGGATAGACCTATCGGGCATATGAAACTTAGTCAAGTCAAGAATTAGAAATCCTCTTTTATTTGTAATATTTATGCCTTTAGGCCATATCAAGTTGGATTTTGGACATAAATAATTTTTGGAGTTAAGTAAATAAAGAGTTGATTTGCTGAATTGTGAAGGTCTTAAGGAATTTAGGCAAAAATAACTTTTCAGGTTTAACATTAATATTTCAAATAGTTTGTCCAGTAAAGTCCAATAGATTCCAAACTATATAGACAAAATTGTAAATGAATAACAGATAAATTTCATGTCCTGCAGTTAAATTTGACAGTGAGTCGGTTATCGCTTGTAAATGTTTTAATAACAAGAAACTTGGAAATCTTGACAGAGTTGAAGAATTTGTTGAGCAACAACCGGTTACGTCTAAAGATACCATGCTGTCTTAATTTACTCCTCCTTTATACCCACTTACAATAACAAATGATATTATATTTTGATGGTTTACCAGCTATTTGGGAAATTTATCAAAACAAACAAAAAATCTTTAATGAGAAAATTACTTTCGGAAATCCTGGAGTACTGCAAAGCTTTGTAATATTGGTCTTCATTGTAGTACACTGATCCTTTCTATCATCTAGATAATAAGAAATATTTTTATTTAATAACTTAAATGTTAAAAATAACAATAACTTTTCATACAACCAGAGTTTCATACAATTTATGATGTAAGTTACGGTGAATTAATAAAATGAAAAAATACATGATATTGCTAAATAGTCCAAAATTCTGTAATTCAGGACATTGTTATGATTAACATATAGACTACCATGCGTCTCATCGGTAACCTTCAGTCATAGTATAGGCTCATGCACAGGTGCGTTCATTTCATACCCAGACTACGTGCTAAAGGATACCAATAGAACGGTATATTTTAACATAAGAACAACAATGGTATGTAGAGTTTATTTTTAATAAAAAAACACGTTTTTCAGCATTGCATGAGTTCATTAATGAGTTCATTAATTTTAAAGAAAAGTGGGTTTCAAATCTGCAGCATTTTGGAAGATTGTCCGCATGCCAATATTTTCTTTAAATAGATAAAAGTCGCTGGATGCAATTTAGGGACTGTAAGGAGTCATATAAGGAGACCATGTGGCTTTCGGCAATTATGTTTAGATGTGTCCACAAAGTTGCCGAATTTGGTGGAATTAATTTATAGACTTTTTTCAGCAAAATCCGTACAGATTATGACACTTTGATGACATGTTCTAGATATCATCTTCCTGGAACTCGTTTCTTCAGAGAATTCCTATTTGCTGGACTTACGCTTTGTCTCTGGAACATAAAGGGATTTCATCAGCAGTAATGATATTTGTGAAGAATTTGTCAACATATTCATCCAAAATAAGATGACTACTTATTGAATGCACCACGTATTTCACGGATTTTATAATAATAAAGTTAGTTTATCTGTAATATCAATTGTTACTTCTGGGTAATTATTTCTATTTTATGTGGTAGCAGTCAAAGGATAACCTGATGGTCAGGTTAAAATAAAAAAATAAAGAGAGAATATTTTGCAACAGATTCTTACCTTTTACTTTTTATGTAAATGTATTGTAGTAATTGTTTTAATTGTGTAAATTAATTATTTAAAATACAACAATTAATTAAAAATGCTTTATGGAAGTTGAACATTTTATCCTGTAGACTTTTGTTGGGGATATATAAATTAAGCAGGAGACATAATTATGTGCGAGATAATAAAAATGTGAAAATTTAATGCAAAACGCAAAAATAAAATAAAAGTTGCAAAAAAGTAAATATTAATATTTTTCGAATAAAACGAATAAGAACGAATGGCAAACGATGAGATAAGCACGAATATAATAATATAAAATCGATTCGCGAGTCTACAGACAAAGTTATTAAAAAATACAAACTAATTAATTAGTTAATTGTAAAAAAACAAATAAATTAAACTAGGAGTAAACTCACTGAGAATGACAAGCTAAAAATAATTTAATTTGATAAAGATTTGTCCCGGCTCTATAAAATGAACTCTCAACTTAGTCAAGCCATTACAGCAGGTTGATGAAAGAAACAAGCGTTAAGAATTTTAAAAGGGAAAATTAAAAATTAAAAAGTGTAAAATTGAAAGTAAAAGGTTTTCTTGGTAAATCGAGAAAGTTCTAGTTAGTGAATCAGATTTTTTTTAAATAATTACTTGAGGCGGTTTTATGTTGGGTTTCCTGCACCTAGAGCAAGCCAATTGTAATGACAATATATATTTAGAAAATTGTGATTTTGGATAATTACCTAAAAATGCCACATTGCTAGTGGAAAACAGAAATTTAAAAATATTTCCTAAATAATTTCAATGTTTTTTTTACAAAAAGCATTTCCCAAACAAAAAAATTAATTCTTGGTTTGGCACTCAAAATACTAGTACTTTCGGCTAGTGTATCAAGGTGCGCCATGGCGCCGCTTGCCACTCAAAGGGTTAATAAAGATTATTTATGTTGAATTCTAATTTTAATTGAGAGCACGTGTAATTAGATATACAGTAAAATCCAGCCGACTAATAATTAACAACTCAACACTTTTCTGCCGCCATAAGCACTCACTTCAAACATTAAATATAATATGATAAAACAATAGAGGTTTTGACAATTTCGTCATATTTAATAAAAAGTTACATTTTAATTAATCATTTTTGTAAGAATTAAACCAACTTTCTTTGATTTTATCAAGATGAGTACCAACAATAAATAATGGAGCATGAGGAGCTTGACATTTCAAGTTCCATAATAAAGGCTTTAATTTGTGGATTTCTTCGGTTTGTTTGGTCATATCGAACACTAATAAATAAAAAGCCCTTTGAGATAGGAAGCATTCATGACTACATAAGAACTCGTCTTGACCGCTGATATCCCAACATGTTAGTTTATATTCAACTTCTTTCTCAAAACTTTTGAATTGAACTCTAAAATTCATAAATTATAAAAGGCAAATGGAAAAATATAATTTCTACATAATAAAATTTTTTATCAAATCTTTTGTTTTAATTATTAAATTAAATAAAGGTTCGAGTATAGAGTTAATATAAATTACCCATTGAAGCATTGGTACTTTTTTGTAATATCCAATCTTGAATAAAAAATAGGATGTTAAAATATTTATTTTGTTGTAAAATGTTTTAGAACTTATTAGATTTTGTTGTTTTAAAAAGCTGAAAAATGAATTGGTTAACATTTTTAGAAAATATGAAATAGATTGTTAATTATCGCTATTTCTTTTTATTATCAATTTCTTAATTTAATGGAATATAAATCAAAAACTATATACTACAATATTTGAACCAATTTTATAATATTTAACTCTTAAATTAAAAAAATTAGTAATATTACAAAAAATTAAATCATTGCTACTAACTTTAGTAACTTCGTAATTTAATTTATCACCATTCTATTTTAAAGATTTATACTAATACTAATAATAATAATAATAATAATAATAATAATAATAATAATAATAATAATAATAATAATAATAATAATAATAATAAGAAAAATAATAATTAATAATAACTATTAAATAATAATGAAGTGATATTTTTATTTAAAATTTTTATAAAAAGTAAAAAAGATTACTTATAATAATCAAAACATCAAATTCACTTGAAAAAGGCAGTGCCGCAAATTCGTGAATATCAAAAGCATCGATATATTTACTGATTCATAGTCAAGCTTTTTAATAAATACAATGTCAATGGAAAAGAAATCATTAGTGAAATTTGAAAAAAGTTCTTATAACAAAATATTGTAAATTATAATTAAATGAAATTGTTAATTTGGTTAATGTTGGGTTAATTTGGTAATTTTTATAATATTAATAATAATAATAAAAAAAGATTTTGGAATCTAAATAGTTTTTACAGTATTTAGAAAATTATTGTATTTTTATATTTTATGAATCTTGGTAATTATAATGATATAATTCGATATATTTAAATTGTTTAACATAATTGAGAAACCTTTCAAAAACATACTTCCAAATGGAAACTTCAATTTTCGAGGATCTGGTCACATTTTTGGATTTTATTTTCTTTTCTTGAAGTAAGTTAAGGACAGATGTTTTACCTCTTCCCTTTAATCCTAAAACCATTAGTCGCAATCCATTATATTCCACAGAATGCTTCAATCTATCGTAATAGTACTTCAGAATCTCTCGCAATTGGGAATTTTTACTGATGTGTTTTGGAATATTTAAATTCAAGCCATCTCTTACCAAGCTATTAAGACTCTTGACTTTAAGTAGTCCAATTTCATCTGGCAAGCTTTTTAAATTTGGATTATAACTGATATCCAGCAGTGTTAGATTCGACAAATTACCTATTTCCGGTGAAATCTAAAATATAATAAAATATATTCTATATAAACAATTTTGTGTAAAACTGAATTATGAGAGCAAATATATCTTTTTTTTTGGTAAATCTGGTGGTCATCAAATAGTAGGAAAGTAAATTTAACTGAAATCTGCCATTCAGATTATTCATGTTAGTATATGAACAACTTGCACTGGAATGACATTCTATGTACATCAACTGCTATCTGTACTAAATGTCAATATGACCTACATAGCACGTCGTGCAATCTTTGTTAAATTGGCAGTTCCATCAGCAAGTTATATACTGTATAGCGCCAAACTTACTTATATAAGTTAAAATAACATAGAAACTCGCCGCGAACTGTTTTGGGTGAGTTCACCACTCACGCATGTTAATTAACTGGCAGTGCAAGTGACTAACTCAATAAAATTATTTTCTGTAATAAATCAACCGTAACAAGATTAAAACTTAATAATATACAGCATGATTATTTTTGTAATGACTAAAGTCACTAGTTTTTCAAATAAACGGAATAAAACCATAAAGCGTAAAATGGTTTTTGCAGTAGTAAAACGCGGATAAACTTTATGAGTGGAATAAGACGGAATAGTGTACAGTGAATGAAATGCGCAGAAAGCTGTGAGGATGAATGTGTAAAGGGAGATAAATAAAGAAACGAGTTGGATTGTATAACTAAACTATCAGTGAATTCGCTCTATGAATATAGTATTCCTTATAATCATATGAAAATATTTATATCAGACAATGCGTTTAATTTGTTGAAAGGTTATCTTGATTGCTCGCATATACTTTACTCAATTAATTCAACTTATTGGTGCTATATTATAAATCTACTGTCTGAGTGTTGTTATTTGGTATTTGATGATGTTAACGCTTTAATAGCTAGTGTAAAGAATATTTTTGTTTAAAGGTCCTAGTCGTCGCATTCGCTGAATAAATCATTTCAAGTCATTCAATGTGGCCAATGCTCAAAGATTCACTTTCCAAGTTAATACAAGATGAAATACATGTACAAGACAGTTCAATCATTTTATCTACCTGCTAGAATTGGATGTAACGGAACTGAAAGTCGACACCAAAAAGAAGTTATTAATGTTCTATTTCAATAATGATATGAAGAACAATTTCAATTTGATTGATTCTTTTATTAATATTGCTGAATAATAAAAAGCAATGGATTTACATTATTCCGGAACAGAAGAAAAAGAGCTGATAGTTTAGAAAAGATATTTATATCATTAAGTCTACGTTTACTAACTCAGAAAAAAGTATTTTTAATTTTAGTCAATTTTTGTACAAAAATTAGATTGCGATTATCTGAAAAATTGTTGGACGTTCTGACTTTTTTAAATCTTTTTATTTAAGTCAAATAAAGAATATTAAAAAATATAAAGAGACTATTTACGGTTTTTATTATATTTAAAATATTTATGGCCATATATTGTAAGAACTTTTTTTCCAATTTCACCACTGATTTTTTTCCATTGTATTTATTAAAAAAGAACTTGAAGACTATAAATCAATAATATATGGATGTTTTTGATATATTACTGATTTATAGTCTTCAAGCTCTTTTTAACAAATTTTTATATATGTAAATAAAAAATATAAAAATAATATTCATATAGTATAAAAACAATATAAAAATATAAATAATAAAAATTGCTTAATTCTATAATTAATACATTTTTCTAATTTTCTTTACTCTAATAATTTGTTGATTTTGTCGTGTTTTATAATTTAATATGTTTGCATTTTATTGTACATTTTACAATTGAATTAATTATTAATTAATTAATTTGAAAATACGTTTTTAATTACATATTTGATTATAATGTTTTTATATTTGATTATATATACATATAATACGTGAAGGATATGTATTGTAGCTGAGAGAGGGTCAAAAGGATCACCTGCCCTGGAAGGTTTTTGAAATTTTGAAGATATGCATTAAATTACAGATTTTATGTGAAAATATAATAAAGTGACGGCTATAGTAACAAATATATTAAACGCAAATAAAAATTACAATAAAATTATAAAATTAAAAAACAAATTTATGAATTAACTTAAATTATTAACTTTAATTCAACTTAAAAGGAACAAATAATTCATAAAACTTTCTTACGCGTTTAAGACAGTTGAAGGAAAGATCTAAAACATTTAAATTCTGAAAACTAGTTTTAGCATGAGGCAAATCTAAGTCCTTGATTGAATTGTGGGCAAAATAAATCTCCCTTAAACATTTTGATGTCCACATTGTACAAGGAGGAAACACAGTGATATTGTTATAACTCATGTCTATAGTTTGAAGTCTACAATAAATTTTAAGAATTAATTTAAACATTTACAACATTTACTTTGGAATTTTCAAAATACATTTTGGAATGTAATATGGCTTTCCACAAGCGAGATTATTTCGACTTAAGTTCAAGTCTATCAAATTATCAAATAATGCAAAATTTATTGTCATTGTATTGTCTATGGAAACTAAAAGGATTATTTTAAAATTAAAATTAAATCATCTGTATAATTTTACAAAAATAGAAAATATAGAAAATACATTTATTTAATTTGTTTTAATTACAAATTTATATATAAATATAAATATTAAATATACTTGTATTATGTTTATTTTTAACTGCTAGTCATAAAGTTTATAGATTGTTAAAGTTAAAAATTACGGTAAAATAAATTTATAATTAAAATATTTTAGAATGTTTAAATATATTCATTATAAGTTAAAAATGATATATTATTTAAATTAAAATTTTAAAAAATATTTTTTTTAATAAACTTTGTTCATAAAATCTATAATCTTTATAATTTTTCTATTCTACTTGACGATGACAGGAAAACTATCAAAATATATCGTTAAACGAATTTCTTATAATTAAATTGTTGCCATGTTTATTTAATTATTTATTTAAATATTAATATTTTAATCTTTTCCTTACAACAATAATAATAATAATAATACATAATAAAAAATTAAAAATAATTTGTTCAAAAGTTACCGAGTTTATTTTCACTCAAATTTATACAATCGATTTTGTCACAATTTTCTAAAAATCTTTCATTAATATCTGTTATAAAATTGCCTTTTAATGAAATCTTTTTGAGCTGCCTAAGAAAATTCAAAGATTTCTCTGATATTTTAAAACCAATTCTAAAACAGAAATATATCGAAAAGTTAAAAAAAATCAAAAAAAATTTACTCATTAATTTCAATTCCTTGAAGTTGTTGGAAAATTTCAAACGAATTTATGTCGAAATCGGTAAATTTATTATTGGATAAATTAATAAATGAAAGAAAATTTGTTTTTTCAAATGACTTCAGTGTAATTTTGTCTGCTTTTGACAAACAAAATTGTTTTATCTAAAATAAAAAAACAAAAAAATCCTTTGGTTTAACTACCAGACTCACATTATTTTTGAATAGATTCAAGTTTTCCAATGGGGAATATTTGAACACAAACCAGGGAACTTCGGTCAATCTGTTTTCGCTCAAATCCAAAAATTTCAACTGTTCCATATTTTGAAAGGCATTTTCAGGAATGGAATTTATTAAATTCTTTTCCAATTTCAATGTTGTCAAATGCTTAAATAAAGAAACCGATGCTGGATACGTTTGGAATTCAATGAAATCTTCCATATTCGATAATTTATTTTTTGATAAATTCAAATAACTGATCTTTTTTTTCTGAACTTGATTTTCTAGACTCATCTCCATAATGGAAGAACTTATCAAAATACTTTCGTCAATTTTGTAGTCTTTGTTAATATCCTAATTATTACAAATTTTTAATTAAGTTTTTTCCTTAGCAATTAAGAAAAGAATTAAGAATCAGAATAGTTAACGTATTCGATGCGACTAATGTCACCAGAACGCATGGAGAATTTGCAAGATTTTTCAAATGCAATAAATATGTTAAACCTTTAGATGTCAAGATTGAACAAAGAATAAACACAACGATACTTTTGAAGTTAGTTTAGAATTTTTAAATTTTATTTCAAAATGAAATTTGATGTACCAAAAGTAAGATTGTTAAGCTTTATAAAATAGCAGGATTTGAAATAGAGTCTAATTGGTTATTAAGAAAAGAACTTTTATGTTATTTTCCGTCATACATTTTCTTTTAAGAAAAATGATTCAACAGCTACTAGATATCACAAAGTTTACAAAGGGTTAAGAAATAGTTAAAACAAAATAAAATATTTGAAATTAAATTAGGGTGAAATTCAAACAATAAATTATCAACTTGCACTTATGATAATTGGAATAAAATTTTTAAAACTTAAATTAAATAATAATAAAATAAACCACAACATAAAATAAAAAAGCAAAAAATTATTAAATAAGTATTATATAAAGTAATATAAACATTACAAGCTAGTGCAAATCACAATAGTAGACGAGTTTCGAGCCTTTGGTTGTCATCAGTACTATGCAGGAGACGCGAAAATTGCATACTTCCCTGTAAATCACTTGCTTGTAATGTTTATATTATTTTAATGTTAGACGTCCGTAAAAAAAATTTACACCATTATATAAAGTGCATTTATTCAAATATTGCCTGTGTCAGATACAATCGCTTCTTACTGACAATTTTGCAAATACTCTTTTAATAATTAATAAGTTTATAAATAATCCTAAGTCCAGATGAAAAGCTGGTTCCAGTTGGAAATTTTATTTCTTAACTCTTCTAATCCGAACGTACTTGGAATTACAATTTTAATTTAATTTCAAAACCGATTAATAAATTCCATTATTTTTTTAAACCTATGTAATTTTTTTTGGGATATTTTATTAAATTTTTAAAATCATATTTATCGAAATTTAAATGTTTTAAGTATTTATTATACTAGAAACAAATAATAGTAGGTAGTTTAACATATAAAAGTTGAATATTTAAAAAGACATACCTTAATTGAAAAGTCAAGAGTGGATTCAGTAACATCAAACACATTTTCACTTTCTTTTTCTAATAAATAATCAAAATTTTTATTTTGTTTTTCCTGCAAACATCTTGGGTCTAAAGGATGATATGAAAAATCTGTTCCACATCGGAAAGCTGTTACAAATTCACTCATTTCACCCTTGACAGGCTGATATTCCCTCTCTGAATAATAGTTTTAGAAATTTAAATGAATATAATAACAAAAATAGTAATATTATACAATAAATCTCACGTAAGCTGAATTATTTATATATATATATATATATATATATATATATATATATATATATATATATATATATATATATATATATATATATATATATATATATATATATATATATATATATATATATATATATATATATATATATATACAAGTAAGAATATAAAACTTAAATTTTATCTTTACAATAATAATAATAATAATAATAATAATAATAATAATAATAATAATAATAATAATAATAATAATAATAATAATAATAATAATAATAATAATAATAATAATAATAATAATGATAATAACTGCTTGATTTCTGTTTGATTACTGTTTTACTGGTAACATTAAATTCTTCGGATTTTGCATCTTCTTTTAAAACATTTTGTTGGAGCTTTACAGGATCTGTAATGTATTAAATATATCAATTAATGTGACTAAAAAAATAATAATTTATAATTTAATATAAAAGAATTGTCTATAAAGGTTGCATAATAGAAATTTCTCAAATTCCTTTTTCTATGAAAACAACATTTTTATTTTTATATCAAATACAAATATTATTTTATATATTACAGAGTGACATTAGTCTTTAATGGTCAAGATTAAAGTATTAACAATACTTTGTCAAATATTAAATTAAAATTACAAAGTGTAAAGTCCGTCTATACAAACCATACTATTTTAATAAAATCATTAAAATAAAAATTAGAAAGATAGGATAAAAATTCTAACCTTTTATTTGGTTAAGAAAATATGGTAGACGATCGAATACAAGTGCGAACTACATTTGGATAAATTTAATTAAGTTTTTATCCCTTTATTAAGGGAGACATTTTCTAAGAAAATGTCAGTAACGAAAAATAGTATATAAATGACATTTGAGTAATTTGCAAATTCGCACTTTTAGGAAATTAAATTTTACATTTTAACGCTTAATGTAAAAATTAAGAAACCCAACGTAATGTGAAATAATAAAATGGGGCATACTATTATGCCAATTGAAACTCTCGTTTAATTATAAAAATCTAATTACCAGTGTTCAATGAAAATTTAATTATATTTTTTTTATTTTGAATAGAATAAAAATTAATAATTAGAATTTATTATTTATTATTTAGTTTACACTTAATATCTTTTAAAGTTCACAATTATTGTTTTTGTGAACATAGAGAAGACATTTCACTAATTATAATTTTTGAAGCAAGTCTCCAACTCATAAATATTTCTTAATTTATTCAGATCACAAAGTTGTAAATCATAAAAGATTTAAGTCAAAGAACTGGATAACCATCGATAATAATAAAATAATTTATTTGCCTTAAAGCAATTTCATATGTTATATCAAACTAGATGGAACCAAAAATTATCCTCCACGTACAAATACGTGTCCTTCTGGATGCTATTTACGTTTCCCCATAACATTTGGTAAGAACAACCACAACGATAAAGTGTCCACTTAATTAAATCTGATTAAAATATGAAATTCACTTCATATCACTTTGAAAAATAAATTTCATAAAAATTTCAATAAAAAAGTAAAAATGTTAAAAGATAAAAATTTAAAATGATGATAACTGTATTTAATGCTTTCATAATAAGCTAAAAATATAATTATTATATTATAATAATAATAAAAATATAATAATAATATAATATAATTCTAGTATATATAATAATATTTTAATATAATAATAATATAATAAGTAAAAACTAGTATGCGGTGGTGAATAAATGAATGGAATCTTAGCTGAGTATAAATATACATAGAAATATCCAATTCCTTGACAAATCAAACGCTCAAATGTAATTTTCGTTTTCAATTTTGTGATATTTTCTAACACCATACGTAATAGAAGCTGAAAAATTTACAATTTTTTCCAAATTGTGTTATCATTTTCCTTTTTTTATATGTTTATATTTTTTATTTCATTAGAGTGTATTTATAACAAAAATACTTAAAAAAAAATTTATTCAATTAAAACAATTAAAATTATTACTTTTTTATCTGGGGTTAATCTAATGTGTTTTTTTCTATTAGTTAGAGGAACTTTAAATATAAATGTAGAGGTATTTTATCAACACCACATTATAAGGAGTTCAATTTAACAGATATATACATTTATTAGTTAGGAAATATACACATTTACGTGAGGATTTAATAAAATTAAGAAATAATCATTTTTCAGACATTTACTGTAACATCTTAGTAAAATCATTATATTTCGTCTTTTTATGTATATATATTTGTATTAAAACATTATCACTTTAATCTACAGCATTACAAAACATGCTCATTGTAAATTTCGTACGTCAATCACTATAATCATTACCAAACAATCTTACATTGTAATGAATAATTTCCGGGATAATTAATAGGATCCTGAGAATTTTCATTTAAAGAATTATTGTAGAAGCAGTTTTTCTTGTCAATAACTGATATTCGGCTTGGTATCCCATCAATTTTTCGGAGCTCGATTTTGTAACCTGCTATGTCCTTGTCTAATGTTCTCATTTGCGTTTGCGGATAGCGAGACAATTTTATATGCGCATTTTGACACCTTCCATAATTTTGTCTCAGTAACATTCTGTTTTTAGACTCTTGCTTAATTCTCTTGGATAACCAAATAATATTCGTGTCAACTGAATTATAAAATTAATTATAGAATCTTGATTTAAATAATTTACAAAATATACTATTTTAGACTTTATAATAATTATTTTTAATATTTTGGTTTTAATTTATTTATCAAAATAATTTCATTATGAAATAAAAGCTAATGTAAGAAAAATAGAGAAATAAATTAAAGTTTTTGAACATTTACAACATTGCTTCAGTTTTCGATTTCTGTTCCATTAAATGTTAGGGAAAATCTATTGAGATAAATACAAATGGTTTTCAAAGCTATTATTTTTATTTAATATCTTGAAAAAATATTCAATTGTTTCAATTATATATTTTAAACTTATTTTTTCGAAAATTCAAAAAGGTATAATTTTTCACAAATTATAACAATAATAATAGGAGAATAATTCACTTAAAGATTGTCGTTGAATATAATACAATTTCAAAAAATGGATTCGACAAATATAATTAATAATTAATTCATTTTGATTAATTCATTCAAGAATTGAAAATTAATTCTATCTATGGCCTTCCGTGGGGGTCATTGAGCCTCTTTGGAATCTCAATTTTCTTGCATTTTATATAATTTTACAAATTCGTATATAAATAATTTTAAAAACATGAATTTCCCTAAATAAATCTCTATAAACGCCCATACTCATGTTATATATACATTTTTCAAAATCCATTTTTATGGCATTAAAACAAACAATCGGTTATTTTTTTTACTGATAATTAATTTTGCGCAACAATCAGCCATAGATTATTAAGAAACTTGGAATCATCTTTTCGAACTTATCCAAAAACGCTATGCTTTCATTAAAAGTAATATATTCTATCAATTGGTTATAAATCTAACGCTGTTTTAAACAATTTGAATTGGACATGTAAAATAACATTTTCAATTTGTTTTTTATTTTTGTATCAATAAACTCGTAAAAATAATCAACAATTCTACTGATTTACTCTCAACAAACAAAATACTGTATTTTCAATGAAAATTAAAACAAAGTGTTACAAAAATTATTCACAAAAAGTAAATTGTAAAGTAAATTGCTTGTAAATATTAATTAACTTATTAACTTAATATTTGTATATGCCACTGAATATTTTTATATTTCTTGGAATAAAAAACTATTTTTGAATAGAGAAGCTATTTATTTATTATTCAACTTCTTTAATAACTCCCGTAACTTCGTTTGGCATTATTGGCCTGAATTTGATAGGATTATTTAAAAAAAAGAAAAATACCGAAAAATGATATTATTTAACATGATGTTAATATAATAATCTTTTTAATGCAATAATAATAATAATAAATTTTAATACAATAACATTTTAATATAAGATTAATTAGTAGCGATCAGAGGATTTTATAAACCTTTTTATTTTCACAAAAAATTTAATTTATATATAAATATTAATTAAATTATATTATTAAATTTTTAATTTTAATATAAATTAAATAAATATTTGATTACTTTGTACTTTTGATTTTTCACACAAATCTTCCAACCATGAAATATGGAAGTGCCTCATTCCCAAATCACTCCAATTTATAATTTTTCCTTTCAATGGAAAATCATTTCACACCAAAAAAAAATAAAATTTACCTTCATTTGAGTCATTAATTCCATAAAGTCTTAATAAAACAATTGCATTTTTGTAATTATTTGTGTCAAAACAACAACTAATAATATAAATGTTTGGCTTGCATCCATTATTAATTAAATGTGACATTAATTGAAAACTAATGGCTTCGTTGTTTTGTTTAACGGCTGACAATAAGAGATCTTTTGACACTTTTGCTAGGTCACTCCCAATTGCAATCAGGCATTGAACTAACTTAGATCAAAAAATTAAATCCGATCATAATATAATAATATATTACCATCAATTTGCATTCATTAACGGCTTTAATTAAAATTAAATCACGAATTTCTTGTGATTCTGTAAGTACATAAAAGCTTGTAAACCAATTTTAATCAAATCTAAAAATTAACAATAAAAATAAATAAAATGTGATAAATTAGTGGAAATTATTAAAAAATTTAATTTTAATTTCACCTGGATTTTGATTCATGCTAATAGTATCAAAAAGAAACTTGTCCAAAGAATTTTCAACACATACCCGAGAAAATTCTGGATATTGTTTTATTAAAATTTGTATTAAAACGCATGCCTAAAATCAAGGAAATTTATAAGTAATTAATTACAAATTTAAATTATATTTATTAAAATAAGCAATAAATCAAATTAATAGAGTTCAATGAAAAATATACAATAAACTTTCGTACTTTGTATCTAGTGAATGTATTAATTAAAAAAAATCTTTTATTTTTTTTATTCACCTTTGATTTACTTTTGTTTTCTTTTAACCTTTCATTTGTTAATAATACTTTCGCATTTAAACATTTTTACTCTTTGTATATCTATATAATTTATTATTTGATTTAACTAAGTAGAAATTTCACATATTTCAGAATAAGCTAATTTTTTCATAATCCTTTAATTAAATACCCGTTTGACATAAAATCTGTCTAATGTGGCTGTTCCAACTTGAAATGTTATTCCTTTCTCTTCCTTTTTAACAATAACATTAAAGTTCTCATCGCCATATTCAGTTATTTAATAATTCGAAACGTCAAATAATAAATTCGTCTCAAAATTTCCATTTCAATTTGAACTTAGACATTTAAATTAGAAAAAAAGCAAATTTAAATTAGAATTGAATTCACCAAACATTTTAAAATTCATTTTGTTTCTCGTTCAATTAATTAAATAGATTGATTTAAACACCAAAGAAATATGATTTTAAAAAAACGAAAATTTTAAAAACTAACAAAAACAAAATTATGTAGAGCAAAATAAAATAATAAAATGAAATAAAAAAATTTACAAAATTATATTTAAAAATTGGCCATTTTAAGGTGTGTTATATAAAAATAAAATTGTAAAAATAAAGTTGTAATGAAAATAAATGAAATGTTAAAAGAGAATAAATTAAAAGGTGAAAAATACGATTTTTAATCATTCAATACAAACTTACCACATTGTCATGATAATGAACCTCAAATATACAAATTATTAACATTCCATAATGTTTACAGAGTGAATCTTTCTTCTAATGAATGTACTTTAGTGTACAGTCGATTTAAGGGACGGATGAAGGTTAATTAATAATTATTCGATTTTTCTGCTTCAACATAATTTTAGTTTCCAAAAGTACATTTGGGTTCCCTTCATTGTTCTCGTCATCTATTTTGCTTCTCACCAATTTTACCGATTTTAAATACAACAGTTAATTAATTAATGATTTTCTTAATTTCACTTGATAACACTTTTAATTATTTTATATTTTAGATCCTATTAATTTTTAACACTTAACCAAATTAAAACCGAAAATCGAAAATCCCAGAAAACAGACTTTTTTAAAACAACCACCAAAATTCCAGGAGCAATCAAAAACAATTACAATAAAAATTCAAAAATTCCACTACTCGGATATGCACACAGACAAAGAAAAGTGTGCGCACACAAATGCAAGTAGTCAGAATTAACAATTTAGTAACAATCTGATTTCATAAATATTGTCCTTACATAATAATTTATTTAATATTTTGTTTAATAATTTTCTTTGCCTATTCAAATTTCTGATACCAATTTGAGTTTTTTGTTTGTTTGTATTCAAAAATGATATTTCGGTGAAAGTTGTATTCGTATTAAACAGATTATTATTAATATTTTTCACTAAATATGCTATCTAGAGCGTAATTTTGTTAAATTTATAAGTGACAACCCAACGTAATTACGAGCTATTAAAAGAGCTTGTAATACCTAAAAATGTCATATGGCTTCTTTCTGGCTCTAAAAGAGTAGTCGAGTTGTAATTTTTTGATATATTTAATACTAATTTTTAAAAAATTAAATAATTATCTAATATTTTAATAATATTTCATTTATATTCATTTTAATAAAATATCAAAAATTATCACAAATTTTCGACTTTATCGACTTAATCTTTATTTTGTGATACATAGAATTAATATTTGATCATTACACATCATGAGAATGAAAAAAATATCAACAAAAAAAACAGATCAAAGTTAAACAAAAAAATAAAATATTTGTCCTTACTGAAATTTTTATAGTTATAAAAAAAAGCTTTGTAAAATATTTTGTTTTAAACTTACTTCAGCGCGAATTACTAGACAGTCTTTAAACCGAGTAGTTGCCCGAAATAGTGTTTCGCCGATAACTTGAAGAAGTTTTAATATTCCCACTTTGTTAATCTTAGATGAATTAAGTTGTAGAAATATTATTGTATTTTTTTGAATAGCTACAATTATTGCAATTATTTTTTAAAAATGTCTTTTAAATTGAATTTTACCATAAATATTTAGATATTGACTTGCAAATTCGCAGCATCCTCTTATTGAGAGAATATCCAATATAAAAAGTGTTTCGTGTTCTAGAATTTGACAAAACTGATAAAAAATATGTTTATCAACTTTGACAATATAATTCCTAATAATTTCTCAATAATTATAAATTTTTATTCACAGAAAAACTGTTTTAATGTTTGCCAATGAAGTGTTAATTTAAAAACGAACTAAAAAATTCATTTACATTATTTAAACAAATATTTTACATTATCCCTACTGGATTCTTCAGAATAGTTTCCTCCAAGATTAATATCTTCGAATCTTTTGAATCACCTGTTAATCACACCTTGTAAACCGACCTAATTCGACTCATATCATATCAACATAAAAAGGTTTTGATTTTATATTTTTCGATTATTTTCGAGTCATTAAGCATTTGTATTAATAATTTGTATCTAATTGGAGATCCTTTGATCTTTTGATGGAAATAATATTGCCTGATATACAGCTTCCATAATGGAGAATCTAATTCTTTTGTTAACTATTTCTGCGATTTCTTACTACTATTTCGTTTCCAAAGGAAGATTTTCGGATAAATAAATTACTTATATTTTTTCATTTATTCATTAACATTATCACACTAAACGCTTTAAATACCGTTTAATTGGCCACTATGATTTCACATGGGCCCATTTCATTAAATATATCATTTATTATGTAAATAACAATAATTGAATTTTTGTAAGTGACAATAAAAAATTTTACACAAATTCCTCTTATTTGCATGTTTTGGTATTATTTGAAACGTATTATGTATGAAGAATATAATATTTTACTCAGTTAGGCGATCTTTGATTTAAACATTTTGACAGTAAATTTAAAGTCTTGAACTGACTTCGATTATAACATTTTGAAGCCAATGAACAAATAAAACATTATTTTTAAGTTTCTAAACCTTATTAAATTTTAATTTCATAATATAGTTGATTCTTTGAATTTTTATTCAGTCGAATAATTATGTCATCTGTTACCTATGTTCCTTATTCTACAAGAAATTTTGAAGCAAGTTATCGTCAGTACCTATCATCAAACTATACGCTTTTATTTTTTTGGGGAGCTTTGCAAATATTTTCATAAATTGGATCCAACTTTATTGTTTAAAAATAAATTATTTTATATATTTAGATCAGTACTGTTGGCTCAAAGCATGGTCTTAGGTCCAGTGATTAAAGTTTTATGAATAAGTTTTTCGCTCTCTGCTTTTTTCTGATTGCAATTATCTTATGTTTGAATAAAAATATAAATTCAAACAAAATTAAAATATTTAAAAAAAATAAAATTCAAAGACTTGTTAATTTTTTTATTGAAGTGTTCAAGATCTATTTTAGGTTGAAATATTTCATTTTATGAATAGGCACTGCGGATCGCGGTTGTTTAGTCATTTATTAGAATTAATAATGATAATAATATGGATATTAATATTATTATTATTAATAATAATAATAGTAGTAATAATAATAATAATAATAATAATAATAATAATAATAATAATAATAATAATAATAATAATAATAATAATAATAATAATAATGATAATAAACAATGAGATTTGTTATTTAATTTGCCTTACCAAATCCTGATAAAACTATTAATAGTTCTTGAAAAGCTTCAATTATGGTTGGACTCATTGAACATCTTTCACATGATAACAGCTTCATCAATGATGGTTGTAAAGTCTGCATTAGATCATATTTGATTGAATCTGAAACGCAAAAATTAAAAAAAACCCTTTCAGTATATTTGCTAATTTAAAATCAAAGAAAACGTGTAAGCTAAACGAATACGTTGCATGTATTTTTTATAATGCTCTTTCAACATTTGTTAGGCCACTATTAGAGTTAGAGAGCCATCATATTTTAATTTAAAGGTTGATAATAAGTCATACTAAAATCTAGAGAATCACACAAACAAAAGATAACAATTTAAAACTCTATTGGAATTTGTTATCAAAATTCAATTAGTAAATAAAAAGTGGAAAGATAAACAAACAAAGTCTACATTAACAAAAGATATCAAGTCAACAATTAAACAAAATGCGAAAATACTAATTGTATTCTACGAAGAAATCCAACGTACAAAACCTTTTTAATAACTAATAAAATGTACAATTCAATTTTTAAAACTTTATAAGGTAGACCAACATCAACAAAATCTAATTATATACAAGAGTCTTTGCAGTTTATAAGATGTCATTTTGCAAAGAAAGCATTGAAGAAGTATCACAAGAGTTTTTAAAATCACTTTCTTAAGGTTTTAATCGTTCTTTTGCTTTCTCATAAAACATTCAAATTAAAAAACCCACTTTTATATTTATGGGCAGACGACCATCTCTAATTATAATGAGTATCAACAACATTCAGTCACAGTTCATGCGCATTACATTCGTAAAACAAACTAAAAATAAAATTGTAGAATTTAAGTCGTCACTGCGTGGATTAGACATAAAAATTTACATAAATATAGACACAGACCTGTACCAAGGTTTTTGTCTGGAGGGACTCAACAAAATGAAGCATTTGAGAAAGCTCAATAAATCATACTAAACTATAAGTAATAACAATGTATCTAAAGTCGAAATTCCAATTTTATTAATTATTTTATAAATAAATTTTGCATTTTCACTAATTTGGTTCAAATACATAAAAAAGAACATTAAAACTAAGAAGTATTGCACAAAAATAAAAATTTAATTTCTAAAAAATGCATAGTGCATTAATATCATACTTAAATTTTATAAATTGTGTACATTCTTTTCAATATAATGAAAGTAAGTCAAGATTTTTAATAAATATAATGTCAATTGAAAAAAGATCAGCGGTGAAAATTGAAAAAAGTTCTTATAAAGATAATAATATATTAAATTAAATATTATTATGATAAATCTTACATACTTATACATTATCTAGAAGAAATTTATGCAACTATACAAAATAATAAATCAACAAAGAAGAACGATCCGACGATGAAAGAAGTAAAATCTAGTCTACAGTTTTTGGAGTGATTAAGTATTTCATGCAATTTAGCAATGTCAGGCATGTCACACTTACAGAAATATTTTTATGACAGTTTAAACATATACAGTCGTTCGGCGTCGGCTTTGAAAAGGAAAAGCGCCAGCACTTTTCAGCTATTTTTATCTCTTATTTAGTATTTGAATCAAAAAAATTCAATAGTAGCCAAAATTTGTTGATTGAAGTTATATTAAAATTAGTTGTCATTAATTTTAGAATTAAAGTATTGTGTAGATCAGTGTTGTCCAAACTGTGTGCCGTGGCGGGTGCCCAGGTGTGCCGTGAAATTTTTTTAAAAAAGAGTCAAAAAAACCCTGTTATCTAAACAACTTAATAAAAGGCAATTTGATTGTGGATATTTTAACAGTTATTTCAAATTTAAATGTTAATCAATCAATTAAGTGCGAAATTTATTTGTTTACAACCATATTTATATTTCTTACTAGAAATATTGACTATCTAAAATACGTAAGCAGCTTAATTATGTTAATTTAGAATCTTAAATATTAAATAATAATATTTTTTAGTGTAACCATGAAGAGATTTTTAGTTCAAACAAGTAAAGACGCAGGAGTTATGAAGACAGCAAAAAAACGCAAATATGATGATGATTACATTAAATATGGTTTCATCGCATCTGAAAAGGATGATTCAATTCCAAAATGCATAGTATGTTTTAGTACTCTTGCAAATGAGTCCATGGTCTCAAACGAACTTGAAAGACATCTCCAACAAAAACATCCAGAATTAAAAGACAAATCAATAGGTTACTTCGAAAGACTGAAAGAAAGTATGGTAAATCAAGCTAAAGATTAGTAAAAGTGCAATAAGTGCACTGTAGATAAAAATTTGTTATTGATGCCATTAAATAAAAGAACAGTTAGAGCCAAATTAAAGTTCTGATCCTACCAAAGGTTTGAATAATCCAACATTTATAATAAAGGACATTTAACTATAAGATAATTTAAAATCAAATTTTGTGTAAAGGTTTTAAGCGATAATCTATGCGATTTCTAATGGCAAACTAGTTTTGAATTTATTTGGGTTTCATCGGTACCATATGAAAAAACTCGATCCCAACAACTTTGTGATCAAAACCCGGAATCTGACCACTCCACCACCAAACCGCATCATTTTGTATCACTCTCATCATATATATACATACATTCAATATCCTACAAACTAGACATATAAAACACTCATATCTTCTCTGTGTCACTAAATAGGTGTAAACACAGATGAAGTTTGCAATGACATCCTGATGGCGATAAGTGATTAAACAGAATCAAATCATTTTGGGTTTTTTGATGACTAACTAAATAAAATAAAAAATAAAAAACAACCAAATTTCTTAGTTTAGTTAAACAAATAAGCAGGTCACATACTGTATTCCACGAGACATGCCAGAAACAATATAGTTGCCGCAAGAGTTTCTTCGTATTTACAATTACCATGATTGTGTTGGCAACAGCTCACTAAAAATTTCTTGGCGTCTTCATATTGAGTTTGTTCGTTAAAAAATAATTCCTTAGCGGGAAGGTTATATAAAACCAGAGATTTCATAGCAATTGTTGCTGCCAATCTAATTTCGTATTCAATTTCTTTTTTAATGATTTATCTTGAAAAGATTTGACAACCATTAAATGAATGAGTGTCTGAATTTGACTTTCTAAAAAATGATTTTGGATCTTTTCTGAGTATTTCGATAGATTTGATATCAGTTCAAAACATGAACAAAGCGAATTCGTTGACAATTCAGTTTGTGAATAGAAAATATGAAGGAGAAGAGAGTCCAAAGATGTACTGAAATTATTGAAAACATTAAAATAATAAATCAGAAAGCTGCTTCAATGTTGAACAATAAATAATTATTATAATTGAGATAAAATTGCGTCCTTAAAATAGATCTAAACTATACAAAATACATGCGATAGTCAAACAAACCTTCGTAAACCCAAAATAGTTTACAAACAAGTATATACCCTTATAGGTAAGGAAAGATAAATAAGCATAATACTCTAACAGTAAGTGTATGCGAAAATTTTATTCTCTATTCAAATTAACATAAATAGATTGAGACTTCTTCCTCTTTGAACGATACCATAAATTCTCACCATTTTATTGTGGATCTCCATATTATCTCCATATTCACTATTAAAAGTCAGAATTGTTGCAGAATTTACAGCTAGTTCTAATTAGGTGAGCTCCAGGAAGAGTTCGTCTTTCATATATTTCAACAATGTTAGCGCACTTCAATTGCACCTCACTTGCAAAAAATATCATTCACTCTATCACCCTCATGACATTTCGAACCCTTTTTAAAAAATAAGTCATTTATTTGAACAACAATCATTCTTTTCGTCAGTTCCATTTTGATAATATTTTCAATTCATTTATTTATTCCAATTATCATTCCGGTAAATAAAAATTTTCTTACTCGTGTAAAAGTTCTTTATTTTCAGTCAAACGTACTAAGTTTGGATTCAAGATAATAATGCGGTTTATGACAGAAAAAGACCAATTAATTGTTTTTGAGCATTGTAAATTATTTTTTAAAACATCCAATATAAATTGTATCCAAGACTCTTGATCAGATTCATTGAGCAGTTTCTTTAATGATTTTGATAAGAATACTAAAATAATAATAATAATAATAATAATAATAATAATAATAATAATAATAATAATAATAATAATAATAATAATAATAATAATAATAATAATAATAATAA